>CAUYQG010170037.1:0-14164 GCA_963574415.1 Tarsius wallacei | reverse complement strand
CTCACGTGATCATGCTGTTTTTTTGTTTTTTGGGGTTTTTTTTGAGTTGGCGTCTCACCCTGTCGCCCAGACTGGAGTGCAGTGGCCGCTCCCAGCCACCGCAGCCTTGACCTGCTGGGCTCCGGCGATCCTTCCGCCTCATCCTTCCAATTATCTTGAACTACAGGCGCGCGCTACCACGCCCGGATAATTTTTTTTTTTTTTTTTGATTTATTGTAGAGATGAGGTTTCGCCTGCCCAGGCTGGTCTCGAACCCGCAGGCTCAGGCAATCCACTCACCTCAGCCTCCCAAGGCGCGGGATCACAGGCTGAGCCACCGAGCCCGGCGACTATTACAATTTTAATACAGTTGCTTCCTTTCTTAAAATGTGTATACATTGTTTTTGGCACCTCCTGTATATTCCTTCAAAAATAGTTTTGGGGTCTCTAGTTTGTTGACACTCAAATATAGGTTTAGGCTAACCACTGAATAATTTCTTGTGTGGTAGCTGGCACGTGTTTTGAGAAAGTAGATGGAGAATGATGCCAACCTCATTGAAACGAGATAACATGGCTGACATAAACGTGTGAGACCCCCAGATTCCAGCAAGTGGAAGTTGGAAGTTGGAAGTCATTATAATTTCTAAACAGGATCAGATACTCTAGCCTACTTTGTCTCCCTGGTAGAATAGAGGCATTTTTTTTTCTTTATGCCCAACTCTAAGCCCATTTTCCCTAATAAGCTTTTAAAAATGTGTCTACCATGATGTTATATAAAAATATTTAAAAACTGTTTGTATTTTTAAATTTTCTCTAAGTTCTATTGCCTGAGTTCAGAAAATTGATAAAATCATCTTTATTAAAGTAATGATCCTATTACTTTTAAGTAATAATATCACAAATAGCTAAAACTTGCTTTGTACTCTATAACCTACAAAGAATGTGAACTTTTCATTTGAACCTCATATCAGTCATGGGATATAACAGGAGAGACCCACAAAAGGGTTAACGAACAAACTTTCTTCACATTTTAACAGGGACTTTCTGAAGATAGAATTTCTTGACACAAAAAAGTTCAAAGCACTGTTACTGTTACTAGCTTATAATCATGTTTTTTCTTACTTTTTTTCTTTCTTTCTTTCTTTTTTGCAGAGGGAAAGGGAGAGGCCTCATTGGTACTACAAAGAACATACTATAAGAATGTACCAGTATTCCTTTTCATAGTGTCCTTATCCTTTAATGTCCAGAGTAATTGTTACCTCCTTTGTGAAGCCTGCCTTACTGTCCGAAGAGCATTCTTTTTTAAAAAGTCTACCAATATTTATTTATTTAATTTAAATTTTATTTTAGATGCAAGGGATGTGGCTGGAGGCCATCATTCTAAATGAATTAACACATTTTATACTTTATTCTTTTCCTGGTTGCCAGAAGTACTCTCTCTAAGCTTTTATGTTTGTATCCTCCCTAGAATGTGGGTTCCTTCAGGATTATGTTACCCCTTTTTTATGACCAACCTGTAATAAAATAATTATAGCACATAGTAGATTCTCAGTAAATATTTATTGCCTGATCCATGAAGTAAATAAGTGAATAAATAATACATGAATGATTGAGATCAATTAGGTAGGTTGAAGGTAGTTCTCCAAGTCAAGAGTTCTTAATTCAGCAAGGCTGTCATAAGCTAGAGGATCAGGAGGCGCTCTTAGAATTTTAATGTAGAATCCCCTTGTCAATATCAAATCAAGTGTAATTTTAGATCAACACCCTGAAAGCTGCATCTTTTGAAATGCTTCAAAAACGAACAACAGGTTTAAGAGATTTCAGATACACAGAAAATAATTAGAACAATAGAGATGTCTAACAGTCCTTGGGATGGCACCTTACATTTCTGTTCTCAGAAACTAAATTTCACAAGAAAGTAAATGCATCCAGGTTACTCTTTTAGGACTTGCAAAAATTCTCAAAGGTTGCAGCTTAAAGGCAAGGCTCCTGGCAACATTCTACTGATTTCTTAAGTGTTCAATTCTAAAAAAAAGAACGCAATGTGAAATGCATCTTCTGATCCCGGCTGGTGAAACACAGCAGTTATCATTAGCGCTGATAAGCTGCTTGTCAGCACTGACTCCACATTACAGAAAGCGGCAGACTTTCTTCACTTATTAGCACAAGAGCTAGTAAAAAGGCTTCAGCAGTGACATTTTAGACAGATCTTGTGTAGCTTCAAACACATAATCAGCGGAGTTCTTCAGGGAAAGCCAGTTGAAGTTCATACTTCATATCTTGGTACATTAATAACATTAATTTCACTCAGCCTTTATAATCAGAGAGTCCCACCTACAGACATTTATTTGAAGATGTCTGAGGGCCCACACAAGTAGGAAGGTAATAATACTTCTTCTAAAGAAGATTGTTCCATGGAGAAGGGGGAGATTAGGAAGAGTAATAATTATACCTGAAATGTTAATAACTGGATATCCTTTCTGAACTCTTACAAGTATTTACATTTAAAAAGATAAAATTGCTAAAAAAAATTTAGAAGAAGAATAAGAGCAGTTTCAGTGAAAAACGGGCAATTTTCTTTTTTGTTGTTGATGTTACTGCCTAGTTCCCTTAGTGATTCTTCTCTGTGAGCCTGGAAAACTAAAGGAAACCATTATTATGCAAAACACTCTGGCACAAATAGTGTTACATATCTCATATGATAGGGGATTTCTTTTTTAAAAAGAAGAAGAAAGAACGAAAAGAAAGGAAAATGAAGCATTCAGTGTTTGGGGTTTTCAGTGAAAATTCATTGCTGTGCTTGCCAATATTATCCTGCAGCTGGGTATGTGCTATTGCTATCCTATGAAGGAAGAAATTAGAAATTCAAATGGTTTCATATTAAGCTCTTAATTTCATGTTAGGGGTAATAGAATATGACTTTTAATAAATTTTAGAATTTCTTCCTTCACAAAGTTCACATATTATTCACGGAGATTGAAAGGTATAGGTGGAAAACATCAAATGAATGACTTTTAAAATGGTTACAAAATAATATGAGTGAAAATTAGGAAAGAAAGCACTACAAGCTTTTCAATGCAATATTAAGAAAACAAATGATGTTGTACCAGTAACAAAGCAATGAACTTAGATACTGAGAACTCGGAATCTATAATATTTGCATTGTCTATCTGTGGCTTCTCCCTTGGCCTAAGTGAGAGTTGGTTCTTAGCATGAAAAGAAAATCAATCTGGTATATTTCTTTTTAAAATTTATTTCTTATTTTTAAAATTTTTTTATTCTAAAGATGTGGGATACGATTCAAGTTTAGGTATACAAATGTTCATCGTGCAGGTACCCTTGTTGATGAGGTGTGCCCCCCCTGCTTCCCCTGGCAGTTTCCCACTACTGCCAACCCACTCCCCACCCCCCACCCTGGCAGTTTCCCACTACTGCCAATCCCTTTCTTATAGTATTATGATAATTGTCCAAGGTCCTCTTAAGAGTGAGAACATGTGGTACTCAGTTCTTTGTTTCTTTTTTTTTAATTTTTAATTTTAAAATTGTTGGGTACAATTCAGGGTTAGGTATACAAATATTCATTATGCAGGTACCCTTGTTGATAAGTTGTGCTTTCCCTTCCTCAGGCAGTTTCCCACTACTGCCAATTCCACCTCCCCACCCCCCTATACCCCCGCAGTTTCTCGCTACTGTCAATCCTTTTGTTACAGTATTATGATAGTTGTTCAAGGTCCGCTTATGAGTCAGAACATGTGATACTCAGTTCTTTGTTTCTGTGAAAGATCACTCAGTATTATAGACTCTAAGTCCATCCAGGTTGAGTGAAGTTCATGATTTTTTTCTTCTTTATGACTGAGTAGTATTCCATTGTGTATATGTACCACATTTTTTTATCCAGTCTTCTTTTGATGGGTAGCACGGTTTGTTCCATGTTCTTGCTATTGTGAACAACGCTGCGATAAACATACGTGTGCAAGTATCTTTTTTATAGAGTGATTTGAGTTCTTCTATATTCCTGGTAGGGGCATTGTGGGGTCATATGGAAAGTTGATTTTTAGAACTTTTAGGAATCGCCACACTGTTTTCCACAGGGGCTGTACTAGTTTACACTACGACCAACAGTGTAGAAGTATTCCCTTTTTGCCACATCCTCTCCAGCATCTGTTATTTTTTCAGTTATTGATGATGGCCATTCCGACTGGAGTTGGGTAGTATCTCAGTGTAGTTTTAATTTGTATTTGTCTGATGACTACTGAGGCTGAACATTTTTTCATTTATCTGTTGGCTGCTTGTATGTCTTTTGGGAAGTGTCAATTCATATCTTTTGCCCACTTTGTAATAGGAGTGTTTGTTTTTTTGCTTTTCATCATGTTTGAGTTCCTTGTAGATCCTAGATGTTAGGCCTTTGTCAGACATACAGTTGGCAGATATTTTTTCCCAGTCTGTGGGCTATCTCCCTGCTCTCTTGATGGTTTCTTTTAATTTGCAGAAGCTTGTCAGTTTGATAAGGTCCCACTTGTCTATCTTATCGCTTATGGCATGGGCACTTGGAGTTTTGATCAGGAATTGGTTGCCAGTTCCAATTTCCATAAGAGTGTCTCCTGCATTTTCTAAGGTTCTTATAGTTTGAGGTTTTATGTTTAGGTCTCTGATCCATTGAGAGTCAATTTTTGTGTATGGTGATAGATAGTGGTCCTGTTTCAATCTTCTGCATGTGGTCAGCCAGTTTTCCCAGCACTAAACTTTTACTGAATCGGTTCTCCTCTCCCCAAATATGCAACACTCACTGAAATCACCACCTTCTGAGGTTCTTTGAAAACTACAAAAGTTTTGGATTCCAATCCATGCCTCTATTATGTGACATGAGACAAAATTAATTACATGACATAAGAAAAATTTTTCAAGAAAGTTGTTGGCATAAATGGCTGTTCTGCCCTGTTTATTGTCTAAGAGCACCTGTGCTCTGAGCCCATCTTTTCATGTTCCTCTTTGAGTTTCTTCTAGCAGTTATCTCTATTCTCCCATCTCTTAGTTACATTCTATGCCACCCTCACCTCTACTAACAACTGGCAACTTTTCCTGGGCCTAGAACGTACTTAAATATCTGCTGTTATCAAAAACTTTCTCTCAACAGTGCTTGCATACTACACAAACACTCCCAACTGGAGAGGCCAGTCAGGATAGAAACCATCCAGTATTCTACCAGCCAAGTCAATGCCAACACACATGAGGGAATAAGTCTACCTAGGAGAAAGGTGCATTTTCTAAGTTTTCTAAAAGACAGCATAGATTCTAGTAGCAGTCCTGTCCTCAACCCTCCTTCCCTACTAGGTTACCATCACATCTCTCTATTCTATGTGATCAGACTTTTCAGAGTTTTATTCTAGCCTTATTCTCCCCATTCATTCTTCCTCTACAGTCTTTTTTTTTGAGTTGGTGTCTCACTCTGTCACCTAGACTGGAGTACAGTGGCAGCTCCCGGCCACCGCAGCCTCGACCTGCTGGGCTCCGGTGATCCTTCCACTCAGCCTTCCAAGTAGCTGGAACTACAGGCGCGCACTACCACGCCTGGCTAATTTTTTGCTTTATTGTAGAGATGAGGGCTCACCAAGTTGCCCAGGCGGGTCTCGAACCTGCGGGCTCGGGCAATCCACTCACCTCAGCCTCCCAAATCGCAGGATTACAGGCTGAGCCACCGAGCCCGGCTCCTCTGCAGTCTTATTTCTGCCTCCTCTGCTCTACTGAGAGTACTCAACCATAGTCCCTCAGGAAATCATAATCTACCCAACAGCAGATTGGCTTCTGGTGCTTGAAGCCATTTTTCTTTTGTTTTCTGAGGCCTAAAGTTCTCTTTCTCCTCCTTTTGACATGTGTCTCCTTCCTTCCTTCCCTACTGCATGTCTTCCTCCTGGTTCCCTTCTCAGCCTTCCTCTCTTTTCACCCTCTAGTTCCTATCTGAATTATTTCTCTACTCCCGTAATGTCAACTCACCTCTAGCTATAAAATTTCAGCATTTCATCTCTAAGCTTAATTTTTTTTAAGAGTTCTAGATCTAGATCCACTTTTTCACTTATAATTCTCCATTCTTATGCACCCATTTCCTATCTCAAAAAATGGCATTAACATCTTCCCAGTAGTTCAAGATTCAGGTTCCGGGATATCTCTGATATCTCTCTCTCTCTCTCTCTCTCTCTCTCTCTCTCTCTCTCTCTCTCTCTCTCGCCCAAGTGTCACAAGAAAGGTCCTGGTGGTCCTTTTCCACATTTAAAAATCCTGTTTAAATACTCTCCCTTTCCACTGCCACCCTTTTGCCAAGACTTCCATGATTCCTGCATAGTTTGTAACAATCATTTCTGATTATTTATTTGTTTTGGGATCACTACTAGTGCTTATCACTTTGCCTCACACATTTCAATTAATTAAGTCCTTTGTGAATATCTAAATTTGTTCCCTGCTAGAGCTGTAGACAATGCTGGTGAAACATATCCTGCTCTTAAAGGTGGCTTACCAACGATTACACAGATGGATCAATAAGAGTATGACTCTAAGCCAGTGGTTCTCAGTCTTTAGTGGATAGAGGACACACATGAGTTGCTTGCAAAAATGGAGATTCCCAGTATCCACCTAAACTCTGATTCAATAGACCTGGGATAGAGCCTAGGAATCTACAGAACAAATATATCCCAGGTTATCCTTTGGAGATCTCATAATGACCACACTCTCTGAGACATTCCTCCAGGCAGTGCCTGTTCTCCTACCCAATCTATGTTGCAGAGATATTTCTCATATGTATTTATACACTCCCTACTTCCAAAAGTGATGTATGCCATGAGTCAGCTTACAATAAAAATTACTATTAAGTGGAAAAATCGTTAATACAATAAAAGACACAAGCCAATAAATAAAAATGGCAAGGGAATAATTATATGAAAATCCAGGCAAAGGAAAATATTAGAACTAAGCATAAACATTTACTCTGAGCTTCTCTGCAATCAAGGTAAAAAAGAAAACATGACCAGAGAGAGCACACTTGGTCTAATCAAAGAAATGCTTTGTCTTGTACCTGAACTTTGGGAGAAATTTTCCCTGTAAGTCTTTATTTTAAGACCACCGAATGACATAATGAATACTGTAACTTAAATTCTTTATTTAAAATGTCCACATAGAGCTACTTCTTACAATAAGCTTACATGAGAACTCAGCATAATATGACTGCATTTTGGAGAATCTTGAAAGTGAGTGATGGGTGGCTCCCTCAGATAGTTCCAGCTGGGCTTTTGACAGGCAATGACTAATAGACAATTCAAAATTGAGATTACTATCCAGTTCTACTTTTTGTCCATACTGCTGATGGAAAAAAAGATCCAATGTGTAGATGACAAAGCATTTTCCTTGTGAAAATCAAAAGACTTAATCTGATATTTTTATTTTAATGAAGGGTCACTTCACCTCTGTACAACAGTAAGCCAAATGAGCACTTTCAGATAGACCAAGAGCAATTCTTACCAAACAATAGTGTCTGCACAAATCGTTGATGGAAATGCCAGAACTCTGTACCATAAGGCACAAAAGAGTTGTTTTGTTTTAAAAGGTGAGGATAAGAAGCATCAAAGGTCTGCCTTGACCACAGAAGATCCTTAACATGACTCCTGCAAAATGTTTAATTTGGGGACTAACTGCATCCCAAGGACTAACTAGGTAAATCATAAATTGTGACTCTTAGGATCTAAATATGGCAATCAGTTGAGCCGACTAGTTTGATTATCCTTCTGGATGGCAAAGTGTGCCTGCCAGAATTGATCATTTTGGTGTTAGAAAAATTAATATTCAGCAGCCTTTCCTAACAAAAGTTGGCCAACAGGTTGACTTCCTTGTCAAAGCCACTTCTGTGACCATAGAAGAGGACATGTCATCAACACATGAGAGGTGCTTGTCTTGCTGTGGCTTGTTCATCTAAAGACAACCAATTGATTGTGTTATAAAATTAAAAGGAGGACACTTGGGATATAGACTTGTTTTATGCCATTTAAAATAGACATTTCATCTGTCAAAAAGAAGGCCTTTCCTATCCACGTTAATTTGTGCCATATTGCCCGCAGTAATGGCTCTGAGAATTACAAGCCTCAAATATACGTTGAGATCATACACTTAGGCCTCTTTATGGATTCAATGGCCAATGATAGATCAATATGTTCCACGAAAAGTCTTAAAATGCTCCTAACTGGTTGAGAGACTGCATTTTATCTTCAGAAATGTATGCTGCATGCTGATTTCTCAACTCCCTTCAACTGTCCACAACCTATTTTCTTACTCCATTCTCAGACCTCTTCTTTCTACTATCTTGTGTTACACTTGTGTTTGCATATATCTGTAGCTTGAATTAGCTTTCTACTTTATTTGATCATCCAAAGTTTTAACAGTGATTCCATAAATATATGCATTCTCTTAATGCTAAATAAAAGAAAGGACTGGGCAAGGTGACTCAAGCTGCTAATCCCAGCATTTTGGGAGGCTGAGGCAGGAGGATTGCCTGAGCCCAGGTATTCAAGACCAGCCTAGGCAACATAGCAAGACTCTGCCTCTACAGAAGAAAAATACATTTAAAAAAAGAATAAATGAATGATGAGTGAATGAGTAAATGGATAATATTTCTTCCTTTGGTCATGATCAGGTATACAGTTTCTAACCAAACAAATTGGAGACACAGAAGGAAGAGACAAAAATTCAAAGAACATGATGAATGTGATTTGTGTTCTTTTAACTCAAAATGATATTTTGGCTTTCTGTCAAGGAAATTTGGAATCATATCATTTAAGATTTTCAAGGTATAATTGTTGAAAATGGATGGTCTCTATCAGCTCTCACTGTGGAGATACAGGCCTTGTCACGTTGGTCAAGCCATTATAATGTTTCAGTTGGACTCCTCTGAAGTACTTTTCCTGAGGCAAATCCAAAAAAACACCAAGGCAGTCTGAATAATGAAAGCTACAAGTTCATTGATTTTCTCATTTCTGTCTTGGCTCACATCTGTGTATCAAGGGGTTGTATTTGGCCTCCCAAAAGCTATCAGTTGATTGATAACATATTTGTATTTAGATACCAGCTCCTTTTCAGTACATTACAAAACCAAGTCAATGATTTCCTGTGTTTTTTCGCCTCATGGCATGCATAAGTGATGATATCCTATACTGGGGTAAATGGAGGCCGCTGCTTATGGTTCCTGGACCTATGGCCCCTCATGGGGGCCCAACTTGAGGTTAGAGGGCACAACCTCAGCACAACAGTAATTCTGTATGCTGACTTCCTACAGAACTAAGTTTGGGAAGTTCTGGTCCATCAAAATCTTGGAGTAGAAAGTAATCATCAGGTTCAGTTTTTCATGCAGAGAAATTACATTTCATTACTAAATATCTAGGGCAGTAGTTGTTTATCCTGTATTTAAGGATTTTTGGAGATTGTAGTTTATACTTTCTCTGGTGAAACACTGTTCTGTTGTGAGGACGTTGTTCGTGTGCAAAAATCCTTACATTGCCCAACTTGTTCTAAGCTACCTACAGATCAACACCTGTAGCATGTCATTAAGGAAATCAGCATTCTCATAAAACTGTGCTTTGATCAAGTCACTCTTTGTGAAAATAAGGCCAATTCTTTTTTTTTTTTTTTAGGTCAATTCTTTCTATCCTTTTTTCCAGGGTCAGTTTCCTCAATATTTTATTTTATCTAATCTTATTTTATTTTCTGGTTCTCTAAATTCACTGTGATTTCTCCACTTTTTTTTTTTTTTAGAAAGCAGGATTTATTAAGAGGACAGAAAAACTGCCACAGTGGGAGGGGAACTGAGGGGATTACCTTCCACATGTTTTTAAAAATATTTAAATCAAATTATGTTCTAAAAATTTGGCTGTTACTTTAAAAGTATGTATGGGCTTCCTGGATTATTCCTGTGGTCCACCATCATCTTGTGTATGTTTTCTTCATCAGTAGTTTCAATTCATACCATTTACACTTTTTAAAATTATCTGAATAAAATTCAGATATATTTGCTGATGTATCAAACATTTGTGTTAGTAACAATGATAAAGTAGCTGATTTTTATTTATTTATTTTTATTAATATGTGGGGTGCAATTCAGTGTTAGGTATACAAATGTTCATTATGCAGGTACCCTTGTTGATGAGGTGTGCCCACCCTCCCCTGGCAGTTTCCCACTACTGCCAATCCCTTTCTTATAGTATTACAATAGTTGTTTAAGGTACGCTTGTGTGTGAGAACATGTGATACTCAGTTCTTTATTTCTGTGATAGATCACTCAGTATTATAGCCTTAAGTCCATCCATGTTGCTGTGAAGTTCATAATTTTGTCCTTCTTTATGGCTGCATAATATTCCATCATGTATATGTACCACATTTTTTTAATCCAGTCCTCTTTCAATGGGCAACATGGTTGGTTCCATGTTTTGCTATTGTAAATAATGCTGCAAAAAACACGCACGTGCAGGTATCTTTTTCATAGAGTGATTTGAGTTCCTCCGGGTATATTCCCAGTAGGGAGATCGCAGGGTCATATGGGAGGTCGATTTTTAGATCTTTTAGGATTCACCACACTGTTTTCCACAGAGGTTATACTAGTTTATTCTCCCACCAACAGTGTAGAAGTATTCCCTTTTCCCCACATCCTTTCCAGAATTTGTTGCTTTTTGAGTTATTGTTGATGGCCATCATGACTTGAGTTAGGTGGTATCTCAGTGTGGTTTTAATTTGCATTTTTTTGATGACTAGTGAGGCTGAGCATTTTTTCATGTATCTATTGGCAGCTCATGTGTCTGTTCATATCTTTTGCCCACTTAGTAATGGGGTTGTTGTTTTTTTTTTCTTTTGGGCACTTTTGAGTTCCTTGTAGATCCTAGATGTTAGATCTTTGTCAGATATACAGTTGGTAAATATTTTTTCCCAGTCTGGGGGCTGTCTCCCTGGTCTTTGAATGGTTTCTCTGGCTTTGCAGAAGCTTGTCAGTTTGATGAGGTGTCATTTGTCTATCTTATCTCTTATGGCCTGGGAACTTAGAGTGTTGATCAGGAATTGGTTGCCAGTTCCAATTTCCATAAGGGTGTCTCCTGCATTTTCTAAGATTCTTATAGTTTGAGGTTTTACATTTAGGTCTTTGATCCATTAGAGTTGATTTTTGTGTATGGTGATAGGTAGGGATCTTGTTTTAATCTTCTGCATGTGGTCAACCAGTTTTCCCACACTGCTTACTGAATAGGTTCTCCTTTCCCCAGTGGCTGATGGTGGAGGCTTTGTCAAAGATGAGTTGGTTGAGAAATAGAGTTTTTACTTCTAGAATCTCTATCCTGTTTCATTGGTCTATATGCCTGTTCTTGTACCAATACCAGGTTGTTTTGATTATTGTACCTTTATAATAAAGTTTAAAGTCTGGAAGCATGATGCCTCCCACTTTGTTTTTTTTGCTGAGGATTGTTTTGGCAATTCATGGTAATTTATGTTTCCATATGAATTCCTGCATTGTCATTTCTAGGTCTGAGAAGAATGCTGCTGGTAATTTAATGGGTGTTGTATTTAATCTGTAGATTGCCTTGGGTGGGATGGACATCTTAACAATGTTGATTTTTTTCAATCCATGAGCATGGAATATTTTTCCATTTGTTTGTATCATCTTTGGTTTCTTTGAGCAGTGTTTTCTGTAGTTTTCATTGTAAAGGTCTTTGACTTCTTTGGTTAGGAAGATGCCAAGGTATCTCCTTTTTTTTTTTTTTTCGGTGGCTATTGTGTATGGGATTGTGCTTTTTATTTAGGCTTCTGTTTGTTTATTAGAATGCAACTGACTTTTACACATTTATTTTATACACTGAGATTTTGCCAAAGTCCTTTATTAGTGCAAGGAGCTTTTTGACAGATTCTCTTGGGTTTTCAAGGTATAGAATCATGTCATCTGCAAAGAGGGATAACTTAACTTCCTTTTTTCCTATTTAGATATCCCTGATTTCCTTCTCTTGTCTGATTGCTCTAGCTAGGACTTGCAATACTATATTGAACAGGAGGGTTGTGAGTGGGCATCTTAGTCTTGTTCTGGTTTTTAGGGGAAAGAAATGATTCCAACTTCTGTCTGCTTAGTAGTATGTTGGCTGTGGGTTTCCCATAGATGGCTCTTACTATTTTGAGATATGTTCCATCTTATGTTCGAGGGTTTTTATCAAGAAAGGGTGCTGGATTTTGTCTAAAGTTTTTTCTGTGTCTAATTACATAATCATGTGGTTTTTGTCTTTACATCTGTTGATGTATTTAATTACATTTATGATCTTGTGGATGCTGAACCAGTCCTGAATCTCGGGAATGAAGCCTACTTGGTCAAGGTGCATGATTTTTGAGATATGTTGTTGGATCTGGTTTGCTGGAATCTTGTTGAGAATTTTAGCATCTATGTTCATCAAGGATATTGGCCTGTAGTTCTCTTTCTTTGTTGGATCTTTACCTGGCTTGTGTATCAACGTGCTGTTAGCTCCATAAAATGATTTGGGAAGAGTTCCACCATTCTTGATTGCCTGGAATACTTTCAATATTGGTATCAGCTCCTCCTTGTATGTTCTGTTGGAAAGTCATCTGGTGTAGGGCTTTTTTTGTAGGTAGTTTTCTTATGGCATAGTCAGTCTCCTAGGTTGTTAGTGGTCTATTTAGGGTCTTGATTTGTTCTTTTTTTAACCTGGGGAGGTTGTGTTATATAAGACATTCCTCCATTTCATTTAGGTTTTCAAGTTTGTTACCATAGAGGTGTACATAGTAATCTCTGATCATCTTTTGTGTTTCTTCGGGGTCATTTGTGACTTGATCTTTTGCATTTCTGATTGTGTTTATTTGGGCTTTTTCTCTCTTTTTCTTGATCAGTCTAGCTAGGGGTCCATTAATCTTGTTTTTTCAAAAAACCAGCTTTTGGTTTCACTGATTTTTTTATATTATATTTTTGTCTTCTGTGTCCCAAATTTGGGCTTTTATTTTGGTGATCTGGATTCATCTGTGGAAGTTAGGCTTTTGGTGGTCTTGCTTTTTCAGCTTCCTTAGGTGATTTGGTAGGCTGTTAACTTGTGATCTTTCCATTTCCTTTATATGTGTTCACAGAGATATGAATTCCCCTCTTAGTACAGTTTTCATGGCATCCTAGAGGTTTTGATAAAATGTTTCCTTGTTTTCATTTATTTTCAGGTATCATTTAATATCTGTTTAGATTTCTGTGTTGACCCAGTTTAGCATCATGCTGTTTAGTGTCCATGTCTTTGGGGATCTTTGTTGTTGTTGATATTTATTTTTATTCCACTGTGGTCTGAGAAGGTACATGGCAGAATTTCAATCTCATGGAATTTGTTTATGCTTGATTTAGAATGTGGTCGATCTTAGAGTAAGTTTCATGTGGTGATGAGTAGAATGTATATTCCGTGGTTGTTGGGCCAAATGTTCTGTGGGCATCAATTAAGCCCATTTGGTCAAGCGTCACATTGAGGTTCTGGATCTCCTTGTTGATGTTTTGCCTAAGGTTGTTAGTGGGGTATTTAAATTTCCAGCTATGACAGTGTTAGAGTCAATATCTTCTTTTAGTTTACCTAGAAGCTACTTCATGAAAGTTGGTGCTTCTACATTGGGTGCATATATGTTTAGAATTTGATGGATTGAACCTTTTATCATTATATAGTGACCTTCTGTATCTTTTTAAATTTTGATAGCTTGAGGGGTATTTTGTCTGATATTAAGATTGCAACTCCTGCTTTCTTTTGTGTTATGTTCATTTGAAATTATATTTCTCATCCTGTTACTTTGAGTCTGTGAGTGTTCTTTCTGGTGAGATAAGTCTCTTGGAGACAATATATTGTTGCCTCATGATATTTTATCCAATTTGCCATTCTATGTCTTTTCAGTGTTGCATTTAGCCCATTCACATTCAGACTAATTATTGAGATGTGAGAGTTTTTCCCTGTTATGAGGTTCTTATAGAGTTTGTTGTTGCTGCTGTTTATCTGTTTGTTGTCTTTCTTTTGATTTTTGAGTTGATTCATATGTGTTTTCAATCTTTTTTCTGCATTCTTGTGAAGGGTGTCAATATTCTTTTTTTCCTTTCTTCTGTGTTTAATACTTTGTTAAGTATTTAATACCTTCTTAAGTATTTTTCCTTTCTGCCTCC
>CAUYQG010170036.1:0-20942 GCA_963574415.1 Tarsius wallacei | reverse complement strand
GCCTTTGGGAGGCTGAGGTGAGTGGATTGCCTGAGCCCGCGGGTTCGAGACCCGCCTGGGCAAGCGAGACCTCATCTCTACAATAAATCAAAAAATTAGCCGGGCTTGGTAGCGCGCGCCTGTAGTTCCAGCTACTCGGAAGGCTGAGGCGGAAGGATCGCTGGAGCCCAGCAGGTCGAGGCTGCGGTGGCCGGGAGCGGCCACTGCACTCCAGTCTAGGTGACAGTGAGACTCCAACTCAAAAAAAAAAAAAAGAAAAGAAATTGGAGGAGTAACATATGACCCTGGATTTCTTGCTACGTTAGTATTGTCTCTGTTTAGAGCCGTATGTATATATGTATAAAATGTCGGGGTCTCACTCTGTCCCAGGCTGGAGTGCAATGGCGTGATCACAGCTCATTGCAACCTCTGCTCCCTGTGCTGGTGATATTCCTGCCTCTGCCTCCTGAGTAGCTGAGGCTACAAGTGTCCACAACCATTCTAGGCTTATTTTTTTATTTTTTTATTTTTTTTTGAGTTGGAGTCTCATTCTGTCGCCCAGACTGGAGTGCAGTGGCCGCTCCCGGCCACCGCAGCCTCGACCTGCTGGGCTCCTGCGATCCTTCCGCCTCAGCCTTCCAAGTAGCCAGAACTACAGGGGGCACTACCACGCCCGGCTAATTTTGGATTTATTGTAGAGACGAAGTCTCGCCAAGTTGTCCAGGGGGGTCTCGAACCGGCGGGCTCAGGCAATCCACTCACCTCGGACTCCCAAAGGCGCGGGATTACAGGCTGAGCCACCGAGCCCGGCTTCTAGGCTTATTTTTTTATTATTATTATTATTTTTTAATTTTTTGCAGAGACAGGGGTCCTGCTGTGTTGCCCAGGCAGTCCTCAAACTCCTGTTCTCAAGCAACCCTTCCACCTCGGTTTCACAAGTGTTGAGATTATAGGTGTGATCCACAGCATTTGGCCTGTCTGGAGCAATATTGCCTGAGTTTAATTCCTGGATTCACAGGTTATAGCTGCATAACCTTATGCGAGTCCCATAGTTTCACTATCATTCATATGTAAAATTGAGATAATAACTGAGAGGGAAGATAGGGGATGGTTAGGCAGATAGAAAGGAGGGTCTCAGAGAAAGGTAGTGCCCACAGCAATGCTCCTGCACCTCCCCTGTTAGAAAATTAGCAGTTGAAAATGTGGTTAATGTGGTAAAGAACTTCTTCCTCTTATACCAGTATGGTTGCTTAAAAGGGACTTTCTCAACTCAGAGGCAGGGGCAATAACTCAACCAAATGTCCTTAACTTAACCTAAACTGACTGTAATACCAATAAGATAAAATTACCCTATGGTAGTCTCCCATTCCCATCATACACCTGACACCATGACCTTACTGGTATGACCCTATAAGACCTAAAACTCCCCCGCCTGACATGAGGGAGGAGTAATGGTAAGCCAGTCCCTACCCCAAAACACACTCATTTCTAAGAAAAACCACCTCAAATCATACCCTGTGTGACCTTCAACAATAGTTAGGTACATAGGCAACGACCTCTGTAGGCTGTTTCTACCCGCTCTCCCTTCTGGAGCATGTACTATCCATTCCTTAATAAAGCTACTCGTTTGTTTTGCTACTTTATGTATCTCTTTGCAAATTATTTCCAAAGTTAAACACAAGAACCTGGTAGTTGACATCAACCCATGGTCCCATACTGGGAGCTGTACTCCTTCTCCCAGTAGTATAACCAAATCTAAAGTTGAACTGTATGTAAAGAATAATGGATAATGCCTGACACATTTCTGCTAATAAAAATACATATTTTTTCATCCATTTCACTTTTGCACTTCTGCAGCTATTATTTTCTGTTAATGATAGTCTATTTCTGTTTCAGTACTCTGTTACTCAAGTTTTCTGACTGCTTTTCCATCTTTGTCTTTAGCCAACTTTCCAACTACCTCTATAGACACAGAAAAATTGATCAATTTTAATAATAAATTCTTTAAGTGATTCTCTTTCCCAATGAAAATATTTAAATGGTGGGCTGCTTACCAATTGAGGTTATATTTTATTAGCATAAAAATGAATGACTCTATCAACTTCCCCAACTTCATTTTAGTGTTTTCCTTTTAGGCTAAAACAAATGACAATGACAACAAAAACAAAAATAAATTACATCTCTGTCCGTAGCTACTCTTATTGTTGATTGTGAACTAGAACATTGGCTACAAAAAACTAATAATTAATTTTTTTAAAACAAAGTCATTATAAAGGGAGGAAATAACTCTCATGACTGAAAACCTTGGTTGTATGCTGAATATGCTGATAAACCAGTAATAAATGTAATTATATAATCAGAGAATGGGGAAAAGTGCCAATGGAGATTAATCAAAACAAATATCAGGTTAACGTAATCTCCGACCATTAAATATTTAAACAAAGTAATTATGGTTTTCTAATTGAACTTATTTACAATTGATTATTTAGGTTATGATGAAACAACTCAGATTTTTTTTTTGTTGTTGATGTTAAGCAGGATTTATTGAGAGGACAGAAAAGCTCCTACAGTGGGAGGGGACCCAAAGAGGTTGCCCAACAGCTCACTGATTTTTTAAAAGGCAAATGATCAACTGATAATGTTGAACAAACTACTTTGCATATTGTTAGAATTATATATTTAATTGAAAATTAATAATTTAGCATTGTGATTTTGTATAGTAACCCTAGGAAATTGAATAATTCCCAAATGCCCTTTATATATTAAATTAAATACTGATGTTGTGCCAGAAATTTGGGCCAATGCATCCTAAGTCCATAGGCACAAGTAACCAGATGTTTTTGCAACACAAATTCAACAAAATTATTGTCATCCTTTATAACATTTAAGATTCTTAGACGAGAACAAAATTAACTAACTCGTTAATTTAAGTACAAAACTATGAATTCAAATGATATCGGATAGGCCACAGAATCATAAGAACTTCCCAAAAGCCAGGAAAATAATGCCTTAACTCACCAAGTCCAATGAGGAGAATTGCTTTCACTTTGCATGTATACACAGATAAGCTTGTACACAGATTCCTTCAACACTGGCCCACCGAACACCATAAGAATAAGTAACTCTACTATAAACAATTGGGAAACTAGTCAATATGGGGGTGCCAAAAATGTATGCACCTTTTAAGAGATGTTGTCTATGTATTACTTTTCAGAGTTAAATTGAATTACAGTAGCAGTGTGTAGTGTGACGTTTGTTCAACAGTGCTTCCACCATTTTCTTTAGCTGCCCTACCTTTCACATGGTGATGTTAGCATTCATTTGATTAATGCCACCTTTTGAGCAAACGCCATACTTAAACGGTGTATACTTTTTTTAGCGCCCCCTGTATATATAAAATAATGGCATTCCAATATTGAGCAATATATAGCAAAAGACTGCAATTCTTGAGAGAAGGAATAAAAATAGAGGTATTATACAATTTCTTCAACTTATAAATAAAAGTACGTTCTAGGCCACAGTGAAGGAGGGAGAATACCTAGAAAGTTTATGTTACTGAAACATCAAGCATTTAGTTAAGGTCTACTTGCTTGCTGCACAGAAAGCGAATCACTGAGATGATGAGTACTGCTAGGACAATTTTTATTATTTTTATTTTTATTTATGTGAGTGATTTCAACCGAGGAGAATGGAAGATCTGTCTTCCTCTCCCACTGACATGAGGGGCTTATATAATAAGGCAGGAATGTAGAAAACAAGAACTTGGAAAGGGTAAGGAAGAGGAGTTGGTAAACAGAAATTGAGAATGAATTAGGAAGAGGAGTTGGCAAACAAGTGGGGTCCAGCATTCCATTGCCTGGATGCAGTGATCTTGTGAGTTTCATTCTCTTGATAGTATAGCCCGAGGAGTCAGTTTCCTGAGAAAGGAACACAATTAAGATCAGCGCAAGTTTCAGGCTTTAAGGGAAGGAATGTCAACGTATATTTTTATTCAGAAAAGAAAAGAAAGGAAAGGACAAGGAAAGAAAAGAGAAGAAAACTGTAACCATTAGTTATATGGGGAACTTGAGTCCATTTCACTTACATAGATATGGGGAAAGTTTGCCTTTCCTTTCACGAGAGTAATATGAAGACCCATCAGAATGGTCACATTGTAGGTTGGGACAAATTAACCCAGATGAAAATTGCTCCAATTATGCCTTTAGAAATCTAAAATACACGCATATTTGAAATGAGCAAACAAATCTTCAAGTCACTTAACTGAATGACAGAAAAAATTTCAACTTTATTTGAAAGAAAACAAAATTCTGCAAGCAACAAAATATTTATATGAAAAAATTTATAGTGCCCCGAATCAAACAGAATTACCAGGCATGAAAAACAAAAAGGTATACGTGACTCATAAAACAAGAACAAAATAAATAAATCAAATACATATAGAAATAACAGATGATGAAATGTATAGACAAAAACAAACAAACAAAAACCAGTTACTAAAAATATAAATACTGCCAAAAACATGAAGAAAAAGAAACATAACTTGGAGAGTAAATGAAAATGTAAACAGACATAAGTGGAAACTTTGAAAAGAAAATATATGTGTATAAAATAATCTTTGCTGAATGTACTTAATGGCCAATTCGATACTACAGAAAAAATGTCTGTGGAATTTTACATAGCAATAGACATTATCCAAAATGAACAGAAGAAAAAATGGTTGAAAAACAGATAGGGTTTAATAGACAAACTGGACAATTTGAAGAACTATATTCTTTATATGTTCTACATTGTGGAATGAGAAGAATGAGGGAAGAAAACAAAATATTTGAAAAAAATGATCTCAAAATTTTTGAAAGTTACAAAAAGTATAAACTACAGAAACAACATACTCAATAAATCCCAAGCAGAGTAACTCTAAAAAAAAAGTCAAGTCGCATCATAATCAAATTACTAACAACAGAGATAGAAAGACATTTTTAAAAACAACCAGAGAAAAAAATGATATATGTATGATAAGCATACTACAAGAATATAATGAGCATAGCATTACATTTCTCCCAATATAAACAAAACTATAATAAGCACTGTTTTATATAGGTTTTGTGCATTTTCTGTTTTTCTATACATAAATTTTATAAGAAAAATTACTGGGTTAAAATATGTCTATTATAAAAACTTTATATATTTACTTTCCAATATCCCTTTGAAATTTATGTGCAGATTTAAACTATTTACAATTATTATAAACATATCATTGACCTATATACTTGCAAGAAATGAACATTGTTCTTTATAACCTATTTATCTTAGCTAAACTTATAGGTGAAAACTCTTCTTATATTTTCATTTTTTGACTGATAAGAATAGGTTCCTGTAAAATAAAATAATGGCATTTTTTTAACTTGGCCTGTTAAAGCTATATTGGCTTCTGCTATGCATCTTTTAAGATATTTTATTTTTCTTATTACTTTGGAACTTTTTAATACACTTAATAGCTTAATGAATAAAGTAAAGAGACGTTGTAAAACAAACAATAAATTGACAAACATATGAAAGATGAAGACATTTTGGTGGAAGAACCAAGAGAAATGTTATAAAAACAGGAAGCTTTGAAGGACAGGTAAAAATCAACAGATGCATAATATACTTAAACACTAACTGAAAACTCAAGGGAGCTGAAGAAAGACTGAAATTTGTGGTTTGAAAGGACTCACTATATTGCACACTGGGTTGATGAGAAAAAAATAAGTAACATCTCTGAGACTTGATGATAAATAGAAAATTTTGCAAGCTTCTGTATAGAAAATGGGAAATATGAACAAAGGTAAAATAAAACAGTGTAGATTCTGATGTCTGAACTGGAATGCTTTAAGCATGAAGTTTGAATGATATCAACAGTCTATTGAGAGAAAAGATTGCAAGCTGTGAAGCCTTATCTGTCAGGATGAAAGAAAGATGACAAAATATAGCGAGGAGTAGATAGTATATCAACCATGTGCTTCACAGGAGTAAAATTAATGAAAAATGGCACTTATCAAGCAGTCATGAACTAGAACAGCAACTTCAAGTTGGGAAAGATAAAGAGGATGAAAATATCAGGGAGCAATGAATCACATCTGCGGATTTTTTTTTTTTTATTTGAACAATGCCCAGTAATCTCTTTTAGTTCCAATTTTCTAAGTTAACACAGGTTAAACATCCCATAAAACAATTACACATCTATGATATAAAGCAGGTATGATGTGGTACTCAGGCAAGAAGAGTCTCCTGGGACCATTGATCAGGAAAGAAAAAAAATAGAGACATCATATCAGAAACATGATGAGAAGAGACACAATTCTCACAAAACATCAAATTGAATACGTGCAAGAGTTGAACTGGGTCAGTCACTCAAGGAAATGAGAATGTGACGATAGTTGTACCAAGAAGAAACCAAATCAAAGAGTCTCAAGAACCAAGAGCAAGCAGGTAAGAAGCGGGGAGTTCGGGAGTTTACAGAGCTGCGTGGACGTTGGCCAGTGACCTGATATGCTTTGGCTCTACAGGACACTGCTTCACATTTTATGGCCTCATCCATACTGACCCTAAAAATGTTTATATAACTAGTTGACTAAGGAGAAATTTCCTGATAGATCTCTTTCCACATTTTTCCCCTTCCAATATCTATTTCTCTGCCCTCTCATGGTACCTAAGAGAAAAGATAACTGCTCTTACTTCTTCCCTCAACTGCCTTTTCAAATCATCCACACCAGAAACCCACAGATGATCACATTAGAGTCTATTGATTTTTTGTCTTCTAGGCACATATAGAACAATGTCTGAAATAATTCTGTTGATAAAAATTGGCTTACGCAATTTGCCCTTCATCAGGTTTTCTTTTTTTTTTCTCTCAAATGTACCCACATACCCCACATGTTAGTAAAACTGATATACACATATTCCTCAAATAGGTGCATTGTGCTTTTTCCTCTCTGTGCTTTTGCTTAGTTATTCTTTTAACCTAGAATATTCTCTCTTTTATCTATCTATCATCTATCTATGTAAAACATTCATTAACTTTGCAAGAACTAGCTCAAGTTCTGTTTCTGTGTCAGACTTATCTGCTAACTTAGTCTGTTATTTACTGTATTCTGCAGAATTATGTTAATACCTTCATACATCAATATGACATTTTGTTATAATTATCTGACTGCAATCTTAAACACCAGAGTCAGAAAACAAATTGTATTCATCTCTGTACATCCATATCACAACATAATAACTGATATCTAGTAGTTGCTCAACAAATAACATTTGAGAAAGTAAATTAGAATAATAACTTTACTCTTGCTATTTTTTTAATTAATCTAATTGTACTACTTATAGCATTGGCATTAGGGCTCATTTTGTTTTTTGTTTGTTTTACTGATAAAGGGATTACTGCAACAGCAGAGTTTATTCCACATACTTTCCTTAAAGCGCTACTGGTGGAGAAATCTAATTACAATTGTCATTTGTTAATTATATAGTCTAATATATTTGTCATATTTTAACAAATAAAAAAATTCCTAATCATTACAATACTCAGTCTAATTAAAATATAAAGTTTTTTAGGAAGAGTAGATTAATAGTTCTGACATTTAAGGCTGAATTTCAATGCAGGCTCCATAATTGCATCCACAAACTTTCCATATAAAAAGATAATTTGCATGTGCAAATTAAAAAGTATAGTTATAGATTTTTACTAAATTGTTTGCATGCATACTTTTGAAAGTCATGTTAGACTTTCAGAAAAGTGGGCCCTATAAAAAGTTTCTTTGTTTTGAAAGTATTACAGAACTGAATTTTTCTTAATAACAAAAAATAAAACTAATCTCTGAAAAAGCATTAACAGTTGATATCTTGATACTCAAACGATCAGCTGTTTAGTAAATATATGAAATTTAGCCATGTTAATCTTAACTTTTTAAAACTGAAATAAAATTTGAGTAAGAAATAAGCGTCTGCTGGGCTCAGTGGCTCAGCCTGTAATCCCGTGCTTTGGGAGGCTGAGGTGAGTGAATTGACTGAGCCCACAGGTTCGAGACCCGGCTGGGCAACTTGGAGAGACCTCACCTCTACAATAAAATCAAAAATTAGCCGGTGTGGTAGCATGCACCTGTAGTTTCAGCTACTTGGAAGGCTGAGGCGGAAGGATCGCCAGAGTCCAGCAGGTAGAGGTTGCGGTGGCCGGGAGCGTGCCACTGCACTCCAGTCTGGGCGACAGAGTGAGACTGCAACTCAAAAAGAAAGAAATAAGCATTTAATAAGGTAAAAAGTTTTTAATAGCTGAGAAAATTAAACAAATAAAAATTCTATTTTTCATGTTTTTAATTTCATATACATTAGTAATAGCCCTTTACCAAAGCTACAGAATTTCAGTAAAGGTCACAGAAGATCACAAAGAGGAAGCCTGGAGGATAAAGCTTGACATTGCCTTATCATTGACCTATGATAAACATGAGAATGCATGTGACATTAATAGTATGGTTGGGTTAACTCATCTGCTTTCTGAAATCAAGCAATTAAGAACTCAGTCAGCTTTGAGCAGCAAAGTCACTTTCATGATCGATTACTAAGGAAACACTTTTTAAGAAATAGCACTTATAACCCAGTTGCCTTCTTCATTGGTATACAGTCCGCTTTTCTCCTGCTGGGTTTGTTGATTGCTTTTAAAAGAAACCAAAGTAAGTCTGCATAGTACCCTCTCTAGTTAAGGCAAAGAGAAAACCTTTAAATCAAAATCAATGATGCGAATCTTACTCATTCAAAGTTGTCTTTGTCTTCAAATTATTATTTAAATAAATTCTTTTCCCTGACACTTTTTAAGTAGAATTTTTTAATTTGGTATTATGTATCATACTTCAACTCAAATGCCTGTGGTATTTTATTAACATTTTAAAAATATTAAAGACAAAATTTTTTAGTTTAGCAAACAACTTTTAATCAGTGGTAATTTGGTATTTACCTACATTTAATATTTTATTTTCAAAGTCATAATTTTGTAGCAAGATTTTTATGTTTATTTTTATTCAACAAAGAGATAAATTTGCACTTAACATATTTATCTATAATGATATTTTTTATATCTTTGGACATTAGGTATAAATGGCATTCTTTAACATTATTGTGCAGGTTGCTTGATTTGCATGAGTAGCCCATTCTTGACCAATTAAGATAAAAATGAATATGCCTTATTAATTTAAAATATTATATTTATTTAATATTTATTACGGTTGCCTCAGTTCTTCTTTTGAAATTTAAAATGAATGATAGAATGTTTATTTGAAGAGAAATTTCACTTATTAATTACTTTATGCCAGATATATGTATTTTAACACTGTTTCTTTTTATCTAACCTATTATCTTAATATTAATTATTGTTAGTTATTAGAGACACCATACCATCAATTTTACGGATTAGTCTATCAACTCATATACTTCAAAGTAAATATTTATATAAGAAAAACCTACTGTGTTTATACATAGTTCACAATTTTCCAAAAAATATCTGCATTATTAAATGATTTTAAGTAGTCACAAACCTACCCAAAGACTCTGTGAGTATCTGTTCAATGTCCACAACAAGAATATCAGAGAAAAATAGATAATTATGTCAGTCAGCAAATTTAGGGGGTTTAGAAATAAAGGCACATATACAGGACATTGAAATGAATCTTTTCCATGTGTCAGTTTTTGCTAATGTAAGAACTAAGTTCAAAACTACAGTGGGATTTTTTTTGTATTCCAAAGTTTGGTGATGGTCTACTTCAACAGAACTTGCTAGGAAGGTAACAAAAACTGATTCAATACAAACCAAATGCAAGAATCTTCCAAACAGACTTAACTGTGTCCCCTGAAGTCTATGATGCACTTACTGAAGGAAAAAGCAAGAGACTATTAGTTGGCCAGCTGGGTTAAGTAGCATCAAGGAGAGGTGGCTGTGTTGGAAATGGCTTGCTTCCAGAGCTCTTAAGGGGTTAAGTGTCCATGAATATACTGCTTTGCAGTGCCAAAATGTCAAAACATAAGGTAGTGAAATAAGCTAAATTAGTTAATAAAATCAAATTGCTAGCAAAATAATAATATTAACCAACTTACTCCATTTTGTTTAAAACTTTCATCTTAGTTACCTGCCTGACCTAAGAATCAATGCCTACGTGTGATTACAGTAATGTTCCCATGACCACAGAATCCCAGGTTTGTCTCCTTTGGGCAGGTTATGCTTACCGTTGCTTGCTGACCGTTACAGAACTCCTTTGTCATAGCTTCCATGTAATTGTATGCTTTGTTAACCGAAATCAAATGTTACGCTTTGACATTTTCATAGTTTGTTCTTATATTCTGTTAGTGATCTAACCAAGGTAATTCCATTGTTTAATGATTCTTCTTCCTTATCTCTATGTAACTACCTTAAACTATATCTTAATGGCAGAATTCCAGGGACTTTCTGAGCACTGGCTATACCTACCTGACATGAAATTAATCAAAGCTCCTTAACAATCGAAGTTCCCATTTTGGTTATCAAGTTGTTAGTTAATAGTTGCTGTGGTCACTAAGTTGCTACGTAGCCAATACTGCAAATTTTGCCTATAAAAGTTTGTCACAAACTGCACCAATTTGCCAAAAGTTTTTCTGGCGTTTGCCTACTATTGATCCGCATGTTTAATAAATTAATAATTAATCAAATTCAACCTGCTGGCGTAGCTTCTTCTCGCTTACTCAGTCATAACAGTAGTTAGGTATTTTATGCTTTCATTTTGTTGAGTTTCATTGGTTCAGCATAATAGTAAACATATAAGGAAGGCAGGAATGTGTTTAGGTTTGTCTCCGAAGAAAGGAGGTCCAATGCCAGGGCCAAAGTGAATACTTTACAAACTGTGACTAGCTATGTCCAGACACCATCAGACTACTATGCTGTCCAGGGAAAGATAACGTAATTGACCTAACTTTTACTCAGGCAATTTTGGAGTCATATTAGATAAGATTTTCAAAGACTGCTGATATAATCACTAATATCCTAAGTAATAAACACCAGGGTTAAAAATTAAACATAATAAAATTTAAAAATAGCTGAGATTTTTCTTGTCTCAGTTTTAATGCAACTTCATTGAGAAGGCTTCCATTATATTATTTATTTCATGATCCATGTTAAGATTATTTTCATATATAATAACATGTGTTTTACAAGTTTTATTATATTGATTTTTTCATATCCTCATGACAATGGTATGTCTAAGCATCTGAACTGTAAGCCCTGAGAAGACAGGAACACAGGACCTCTGTCTATTGCGGTAGCTTCAGTGATAAAATAATTGTCAGCTACACATGAAAATGGGTTCAAGCTTGAATAACTCCTGTGTAGGAGGTATTATAATGACTTTGGGAGTATTTGGTACGAAATGCTAGAGAAAGAGTATCATATATTTGAAGTTTATGATTTTTTACTAAAAATTGCAATGGCTTAAATATTTTCATGTTATCCCTAAATGTATTTCATTTGCTAGTGAATTTATAAAAGTTTGTTGAAATGAACAATTTTTTTCAGCAATTTGTTCCAAGCACCTTGGCATCCCCCTAAGAAATTAAGCATTCTGCTTTTCTGTGGTCTTCTATAAATGAGAAATCACATATGAAAATTGATTATCATCTAAAAAGTGTAATTGGGATATGGTGAATGTGACTTGAATATTCTGTAGCTTTCTGAACATTTAAAATTTTATAGTACCCAAGAAAGAAACAAAGTAACACTAATGAGTCCTCAAAGGAGCAATAAAATACCAGTTCCTAGATATCAAATGTGCGCTTCAAAATGATTTTCATTGAATTATTGATAAAACACATTTTATTTTATTGTTTTTAACCCACTTAATTTTTAGTCTCAATTATATTACTAACTGGCACTTTAGCAATATAGTTGCATTGACTACTACTGCTTTGTTGTACAACACAGAGTTCACCTAGTGTTCACATTAGATGTATGACATTATTATTCATATTCCATTTAAGGACTCATCGTCACTTTTACTCTGTCAAAACAGTAAAACCACCCTAGGTGGACAATTTTCTGCCTGTATCTCATCTGTCAGTTGCTTTTATGTTTCTGACTTGCACGTATACTGTTAGGCTTAAAAGAGATTAGGTCAATTTGGAATGAATAATACTCAGGCTTAAAAGATTAGGACAATTTGGGATGAGATAATACAACAAATTGGATTAAGTCATGGAAATATGATGCTTCTGAAAAGAAGTTGTACTGGCTTTAAATACATCTAAGATTAATGTAGTAAATATAGTAAATGAAGTTTCAAACTTTCATTGAAACTATGTCAGAAGTTCTTTTTATGTTTTTTATTGGGGATTTTATACTTTATTTCAGGCAGCTGTTATAATGAGAAATATTTGTAGGCAGGGATGCTGACACAGAAATCACTTTCAAGAAAACGTATAGGAGGAGATATGTGACCCGACCAGTTCCGGTGCAACCTTCTGTTTCCATGTGGGTGTAAAGTCCTTCCGAGATCTTTCCAACTTTGATACTCTCAGAGAAAGACATTTACACATGACTGAGATTCAGAAAGCGTAACCTCTGGGAAATGATTGCTCACAATTGTTACTGCCTCTGTCTTATGAAACACTGTTTAAAAAAGACACTCATTGATGTGAAATACAAGAAAAGTGGCACTCAAATCCAGTTAGCAAAATATCAAAGAGACACAATAGTATCACTATGCAGAATAGTACAGAAACACAATACTGCTATGTTCCATCAACAAATGGATCAAATGGGATTATAAATCTTTTCTCTCAAACTTTTGCCCAAAAGCAGAAACTTTTTTTAAAAATTTATGTTGTCCTGGAAAAGATGAAGCGGTAACCAAAGGTCTTAAGTGTTGTAGAGCATAGAATATTCATTTCAGCTTAGATTTAGCAGATAGATAGATTACCTAAAAATTAACCTATAAATTGATAATACATGTTCCAGTTGTTAATATGTAGATTTAATGAAAAAATAAAAATAACTATGAAATTAGAGGTTAGAAATCTGAATGTGGGTTTTGACATTTGTGTTATTGCATTACTTTTAATATTTTTTTCTATAATTGTGGAAGGACTCTCACTGATATATGTTACTCCTTTGGATTCCCAGGTTGATTTGTATAACAAGGCTAGCTTATAGGAGGCCCCTTCCTCTTTAATGTTTCATGACCCCCTTTTAAATTTGGAATTAGTCAAAACTGAAAAACCTCCCAAGTTAGGGGGAAACTGCTCATCAATCTAGTCCTCCCTTTGCTAGATCTCTAAACTTTAACCCATAGATAATCATATCTCTATATCATGAAGCATAGGCACAACATAAAGAAATGTGTTTATAAAAATGCTTTCAAATCTAGGAAGGACTACAAATATGTGACACTGTTAAAAGTAACAGAATTAAGTTAAATAATCATATGAGAAAAGTTTAAAATTGGGAGCATTTCTACCCTAGTTGAATTAAATCACTTTAATATTGATTTCCTAATATTAAATAAGCAAGGCTCATAAATGTAATCTTCAAGCAAATGGATTTCTTCAAGGAAGAAATTTTGGGAATACATAAAAGAGCACTGTGGATATGTCTAACTAAGCAATAAATATCTGTGCTATGGAAACAAGCTATTAATGCAGAAAATAGACAATAGCGGGAAACTGTGGAGGGGGGTTGGGGAGGTGGGATTGACAGTAGTCGAAATCTGCCTGGGGAAGGGGGGGCACACCTCATCAACAAAGGTACCTGGAAAATGAATATTTGTACACTTAACCCTGAATTGTACCCCACAATTTTAAATTTTTTTAAAAAAGTTATATATTTCACAGGTTTCTATGAAGCATACATAATTATAGTATTTTGGATAATATATGTTCTGTACTGCACATAGCACCAAAAATAATTGTTGATAGTGTGAATAAAATTCTAATAGCAGATTTTGTTAACAATTACTGCATTTATGTCTATGAGAGATATTGGTTTGCAAGTTTCTTCTCTTGTAATAACTTTGTCTTGCTTTGGTATTAGGGTAATGAATGCTGGCCTCATAAAATTAGTCAGAAAGAATTCCTTTTTGTGTCTATCATCTGCATGACATTATACAAAGTGAACTCATCTGGGTCTGGTGCTTAATGGTAGGTTAGGAAGATTTGCTGAATATGATATTGGAAAACATTCATGTAATCTGCACTATTAATTTTCCTTCTGGAAGGTAGTTTTTATGTGTGTGCAATGCAAAGATTGCTTTTTAAGAAAAATACAACTACATTTCTAGCTATATATGAGAATAATATATGTATGCTATAAAATCAGAGTCCCCAATTTCTGTTCCACAACTTCCACAGTTTGGTTCCATTTGACCATATACACAAAGATTTTGACTCATTGAGTCTCAAATACAGAATAAAACTTTGTGTTAAAAAACTTAGATAATAACAAATGTAAATAAATATCATGTAAAAAATATAAAATATTACTGTATCTCAGGGTCATCAGAGACTATGTACATGGTGAACACATGAAAGCTACGAAATTTAATTTTGAGTTGAAAGGTTAGGGAAGAAAATATGGGATAGAAATCAGATTTGAAAAAAAGCATTTTTAAAATAAAGAGTAGTTGTTTAGGAGTCCTTGTTTAGATAAATAGAGAGGGGAAATGATATGGGCATATGATATGATTAAGTGTTGTACTGAAACATGTCAGTGCTTTTTTCAACCCATTGAAAAAGGAAATGTTTTATAACTGTGAACACCAGGCTTCAATCTGTAGAAAATCAAATTCAATTGATGAGCGATAAGGCCTAAAAAACATATAATTTTGTAAGAAAAAAAAAAATACTTGCCCAAAGATTCTAATATGCAGCAATGTTTGAAACACACACAGATAGAGAAAAGAAAGGCAAACATATTTGTAATGATAAGCCAAAAAGAAATCAAGAAGATTAACATGTGAAGAAAATAATTATAATGGATATGATTTTTGTTTTATTATATTTAAGTAACTAAAATTGTATATTAAGAGAAATAAAGCAAGATGGAAAAACCTAGCATGGGGTTCCTGATCTCAAACCAGGCAAAGTGGGAGCCAAAGAGAGGGCCACACTTTACCTGTATGATGTCCACTTTTATACCTAATCCTGAATTGTACCCCATATCCTTAAAATAAATTTTAAAAAAATGAACTAGCACAATCTCCAGAATATAGTAAGCATTCTACAAGTATTTGTTGAATACATTTTTTCAATGGGTCATTGGAGAAGGATATATTGCTTTATAAAAAAAATATTCATCTATCATGTGAGTTTTATCCAAAAATATGATATCCTCTTGAAAACATGACTTCATGTGGAAAGTGCAGAGATGGAGTAAAGACTTTCAGTTCATCATCATGAAGGAGTTACTGTAGTCATGCGAACATATACATTATGAAAGGTAGAAATGGTCATTGATGTCTTCCTTCACAAGGGAACTATGAAATGTGAATAGGTATAGAGTTGAGAAAATTTCTGCATACTCTTTCTTCTATATTTCCTGAGCAATGACAGTATGATAATATTTTTTAATAGTAATAACCATAGTAAGATGTAATATATTGATTATATTCCTTACTTTCCATTGGACTATGTGTTCCTTGAGCATATGAAAATTGTTCTTAATCTATTTGCTTCAAGCTAATTAGAAAGCAGTTAGTAGATAATTAATGGACATTTGATAAACCTGCAAACAAGAGAAATCTGTTCCCTATCTGCAGATATGAAATATTAAGACACCACTTCCACCTAGTGATAGCTGCTAAAATTAAAGATTACCATTGGAGACAACCAGGGTGTATGTTAAATTCAAATACTTAACTATGACAAACTTCACAGATAGGTTTAATTATAGCTAATAAATTATTTTATTGACAAGTTATATTGTTTTAGTAATTATTCTTAGATATCTACATAAATTGACTCCTTTATTCCACAAAACAATGATTATATTTGTTTTACTTCCAAAGAGTAAGTTAGGACATAAAGAAGTGAAATAAATTTCCCAGAATTACAGAACTGATAAACACAGAAGATAGATGTTATAACCAGAAAATGATGGGATGGGAAGAGGCAGGAAAATACAATGAATGATAAGTGATACAAATTCCTATATGGTATCTACTTTGTGGCAAGCACATTTCTAAATCTTTACATATCTTTAAATCACTTAACACTCAACCATCACAAGTAAAAGCTATTATAATGCATATTCACTTTGCATAGATGAAAAAATGTGAGCATTTAAAGCAGTTGTCCAAGTTCTCATACTTAGTAAGAGTGAAGGTTGTGATTTAATTTCAGTCCTCTGGTTCTGCTGTATGAATCTAAAGGAAAAAGAGTGGCCAACAGTGTGAAACCTTATATAATAGGAAACTTAAGGCAAATTGGGTTTGGTTATTGGGAATTTGCTAATGATCTATCAGTAATAGTCGTTGAATTTATGGAAATGTAAGTTGGACACCACAGGCTTTTTTTATTATTAGAAGATGATTTAGAATTAAATGAGGGAAGAGATGTCACTCATGTAAAATGGCAGCTGAAAGCATAATTGATATAGCTTGAGAAACCAGTAAGATAAATATGGATGGCATACACACACACACACACACACACACACACACACAAACACACACACCCAACACACACATATAGCGGGTGCTAAAATATATACACATTTCAAGAGATATTATCTCTGTATTATTTTCCGGAGTTTAATTAAATTACAGTAGCTATGTGGAGTACAACATCCTCTCAACTGTGCTTCAGCCATTTTCTGTCATGCCTGTCGTGTGATGACTGGCATTCATTTGATTAATGCCATCTTTTGAGTGAATGTCATACTTAATATGTGTCTACTTTGTTGGCACCTTTGTTGTAGGATCCTTTACAGATAGAGATGACACACCAAGACTTTTTTGATAGGAAGCAGCATTTATTTGTGTTGGCACTGGCCCAGCAGATTCACATTCAAAGGCTGAGCCCCTAACACAGAAAGGCATTGTCTTAGAGTACATTTTAGCCCCTTTGTCTCCCTTATATGTCAACCTGTATTTTTTGATTGGATATTTTGTGGCACAGGGTTGTAACCGGGTTACTTATGTGCACTTGGACATTGAGTACACCACATCATTTTTTAAAACACATTCTTTTTCTAACCTTCATAAACACACACACACACATACATATATAGATATAGTTATATCAAATGAAGAGGCGTTGTTAATGCTAAAATATTCTAAAATATTAGCAGTAGCAGGGACAGGATTCAAAAGTGTAAAAATGATTCTGGAAGATGTGAATGTAACATAAAAGTGCCATAAATAGTCCTGTAAAACAAAATAAGAAAGTAAAAATTGGGAGAGAGATTAAAATTGGCTTTTCTTATGTGTGTGTCTTTTTCCAAGTATCCCAGAGCTTGAGAGTAGAACAGGCAGACAGAAGCTGCCTCACCAGAGAAATGACTCCAAGAAGGCCTGAGCCCTTTCTCTCAGCCTCTGTACAGAAGGTAAAATGGGACAATATGCCTGATCCCTAACAAAAAAAGGACAGTGAAATTGGCTTTTTATGACAACAACCAGCTAATACCATTACTCTAGATCACCCTGTTTAGAGTCTTGAGAATCCTGTATATGTTTGGAGACAGAGAGATAGTGGTATTAATGAGGACCATACTAAATGTCCAATAATTTGTTCTATTATTTTCCAGATAGTCAAGTGCAATTGGAAAAGACATCAGGCCAATATACAATTGTTTGTAATGCTAGTTGCATCTCAAAAAAGCTTGACATAAACCCAAGTTATTTTAAATAAGCCATGGCATAGCAATATATTTCAACGTATTTACTTTGATTTATTTGATAGACTGAGTTTCCCGAATTACAAGTCTATTTCTATGTCTTCTCTTATTTCTCTTTAATTTCAAAGATAGTTTTTTTCTTATTTTCTATATTTTAAAAATTATTTTAGTACTAGATAGTTAAAAGAGTAGAACGGAGATTGTACACTTCATGTGAACATGAAGAATATTTGATTCTTGCTGTTAGTTCGACTTGGCACAAGAGAAAGAATTAACCACAAGTACTTGCAATCCACTCCTTGACATTGCAACAGCAAAGTCAGCAGAGCAAAAGCAGTTTGTCCAATGAGAATTACCCAGTAATGATAGTTTTTCTCCCGTTAATGCAATAAAAAAGCAAGAAGCAGGTGGCAGAGACTAAACCATCAATGTGTTTATGTGAATACTTAAAAGGCAGGAATCTTTACCTATAACTAAGCATATTCAATTGAATTAGTGACTGATAATATAGAAAACTACAAATGTATGTAATTCTCATACACTTGGATTAGAATTAGGTTTAAAGTTACTTTTAGTCCTAATATGTAGTTAGTCCGTGAAGTCATAGCCTTAGGAATATTTAGTAATGAGTGTTTCATTAAATGTATAGAACATTAAATGTATTTCATTGGCCAGGCTCAGTGGCTCAGCCTGTAATCCCAGCACTTTGGGAGGCCGAGGTGAGTGGATTGGCTGAGCCCATGGGTTCGAGACCCACCTGGGCAACTTGGCGAGACCCCATCTCTACAATAAATCAAAAATTAGCCAGGGGTGGTAGCTCATGCCTGTAGTTCCAGCTGCTTGGAAGACTGAGGCGGAAGGATTGCTGGAGCCCAGCAGGTCAAGGCTGCAGTGGCTGGGAGCCGTGCCACTGCACTCCAGTCTGGGTGACAGAGTGAGACTCCAACTCAAAAAAAAAAAAATGTATTTCATTAAATGTATTTTCTTTTAGAATATTAAAGGCCACCAACTTGGAGCTTAGTGGCAAAAATATAGGTTGTGTGTCATGTGTTGCAATGAGAAACATTAATAATTGTCATGAGATTCTCTTACAATGTGCAGATCAGACCACACAATTCTTTCCTGTGTAATTCCCATTGGACAAACTGTTTTTGCTCTGCTGACTTTGCTGTTGCGATGTCAAGGAGTGGGATGCAAAACCACAGTTGGTAAACAGGGATGATCCGTGGAAAGAAGCAAATTTGTAATACCATTCTACATTTCCCCAGTAGGTATCAGGAGAACTTGCCTCTCTTCCTTGGGTTTGGACTTACTATAGTATGGTGGTTTTCAAGTTACATGCCAAAGCACGCTACAGTTTGGTTTAATAGTTCAATTTTTGTTCAGTGTCTGAAACAAAGAGACACAGAAAATGATATCAAAGATTCTTCTTGTGCCTTGACCAGAAGACTTCTACTTAGCGGGTTGCATATAGTGGAAGTCCACATAGATTTTTATCTCATAAAACGTTTACTTTGATTTTTCTCAAACAAAACTCTCTGGTATGATAGAATAAAATTACTTAAGTAATTTATTACATGGAAATTTAAAAGTACAGTTATCTCAGGGTTTTGTGAAGATTACTTGAGATATTGTCACTGCTTAACCCAGCTACTAGTGTCATTGGTTTTATTCACCAGCTACATGATCGTTTCTGCTCCATTAATTAGCTTTGTGACTCTTCACAATTAATTTTACTCAAATGAAACTATCTGAGTTACGTAAAAAGGCTAACTCTCCTGAAAAAAACCCTCACATATCCAAAATGTTAGTTAGAACAAAAGTTCATGACTATCCTTTTGAATTTAAAATGCTTTATGAGAAAGAAGGAAAAGATACTGAAGTCAGATCTGAGTTAAGAGACTACACAAGAGTATGCCCTTGGCCATGGTGTTATTAAAATTATGCATTTCCAGCACTGACGTAAAACCTAAATGAGCAGGTGCAACATCAAGTTGAAATTATTTTAGTCTCACATTTTGTGATAAGAAAACTGATCCCAAGTCCCTTACTTACTTAAAAATATCTGTGTTCTTCTTCATGAGTTCCAAATATATAAAAATTTAATTGTGCTATTTCTGATACAATATAGGAAATACACACTTTAAAAATAAATTTAAATTAATTTTTATTTTCTGGAAGAAAGTTTCCAAACTTGAATACAATTTTCTAAGATTTACTAGTATTAAATCCTTCTTTTATTTACCTTTGAGAATTGTTTACAATCACTATAAATGTCAGAAATTTAACCGTAATACATTTTTTTAATATTACTGAAACACTATGTGTAAGAATACTCATTTATGCAATCCAATAGGTTTATACTCCTTAGAATATATGGATTTGTAATATTTGGCACCAAGTTTCCAATAGACCATTTATAACAACTAACATTATGTGGCACACTTTAGCTCAGATATCTTTCTTTCCTTTTTCTCTCTCTCTTTCTCTGCCTTATTTTTTTTGTAATTCCAGCCACATTTAAAACTCTAAATTAAAATTTTATAATAAATAATATAAAAATCACAGAGGAAATAGGAACCTTTCCTCAACTCATGGTTTCACATTTTCATTGTATGAGTTGCAGATGTTTTTATAGTCTATAGTTTTGCTTAACATAAATCTCATTTTCTGTAAAGGCATTTAAAAGTGAGTATCATTATATTGTAATGAAAAATAAAAGGCAAAGAAAATGAGCAATAATGGTATTTTTATTTTATTATATATTTCTGAAAGTGACTGTCCACTAACTTGTGGCATAGACAAATTGATGTATATATTTACTGAATTTTTTTTTTCTGCTTACGCTAGATGTGCAACTAAGAATAAGTACCCTGAAATCATGGATGAGCCATATCTTGGAATATGAAGTATCAAGTGCTATTATAGAGTTATTGAAAAGTAACTTTTCCTCTGGGTATATTCCCAATAGGGGAATTGCTGGGTCACATGGAAGGTCAATTTCTAGTTCTTTCAGAAATCGCCACACTCTCTTCCAGAGAGGTTGCAATAGCTTGCATTCCCACCAGCAGTGTAGAAGCATTCCTTT
>CAUYQG010170027.1:0-16783 GCA_963574415.1 Tarsius wallacei | reverse complement strand
TGAGGCAGAAGGATCGCTGGAGCCCAGCAGGTCAAGGCTGCGGTGGCCGGGAGCGGCCACTGCACTCCAGTCTGGGTGACAGTGAGACTCCAACTCAAAAAAAATAAAATAAAATAAAATAATAAAATAATAAAATGATATTTAGTAACTGCTGATGAGATCTCCAGGAGTACAATATTTGCTAAGAATTGGTTTGTTTGACTGTAGCTTATTCCTATTAAGATATAATACATTAATTTTCTTAAATCATGTCACTTCAATTTGGTCCTGTGTTCACACAGTCCAACAATTAATTTCAATGTAACTGTTGGCTGCAAAGTATCTGCCAATTTCTTGCCATTTACTTTGATCACTACCGTATAATCTTTTAGAAATTTACCTGGAGTCTAGTGCCCACCTCTCTGGATAGTAGGCAACTTTTAGTAAAAGTAAAGTGAAATATGTCTTATAAAATATTTAGGTCACCCATGAATCTTGAAAGTACTATTTATGGACTTCAAAGACAGGATTATTTCTAACAGCACGCATCAGACGGAAAAGATAGCCAGTGATCAAGAAATTCTCCCCAGAGATAATAATGTCCTGAGTATCCCATCTGAGTATTCGTGCATATGTAATACACATGGGAACATTCAGCACCTTGCTTTTCCACTTAATAGATCTTAGAGATTGATCCACTTACATTTATATAGATGTAACTCATTCTTGTTAACAACTGCATATGACTTTATTGTATAGATGTACAATAATTTATTGTAATAGTTCTCTACTGAACAATTTAATTTCATTTTTTTTGATTACTAACAGTGCTATTTTGGGTAATCTTGTATGTAATCATTGCATACATATGTAAACATTTATAGATTAAATTCAAAGATGTAGACTTGCTTGATTGAAGCATGTTAAATTTTGTTAGAAATTATTAGATTGTTTTTGCTGGGCACGGTGGCTCACACTTATAATCCCAGCACTTTGGGAGGCAGAGGTGAGAGGATTGCCTGAGTCCAAGACTTCGAGACCAGCCTGGGCAACTTGGTGAAACCTCCTCTCTACAATAAATAAAAAAAATTAGCTGGATGTGGTGGTGTGCACCTGTAGTTCCAGCTACTTAGAATGCTGAGGTAAAAGGATCCCCTGAGCCTGGCAGGTCAAGGCTGCGGTAGCCAGAAGCATGCCACTGCACTCCAGCCTGGGCGACAGAGTGAGACTCTGACTCTAAATAAATAAACAAAGAGAAATTGTTAGATTGTTCTTCCAAGAGGATATGCTATCATATACTTCAACCAACTGTCAATCCTCAGTTATAGGAATGCCTTTATCCTTATGTCCCCCTTCACAACACTGTGCATCATTAAGCATTTTAATATTTACCAGTTCATATAGATTACATCAGATTTTCCACTTTTCTCCATTCCCATGTCAGTGTGACTTGTACATTGAATGAAATCCACCTTAAGAAATGGAAGTATAGTTCCAAAATATAAACTGAATATGGTAATATTAGTTCAGTGGTTGAGAACCTAGTGCATTACTATTTGCTCATCACTGAAAGGTGTCTTTAACTCCAGAAGTAAGAAAATTAAAGCATGAAGATTATTTGCATTAATAACCTTTTACCATCGGTTGCCAACTTTTTAACCATTTTCTCATGAAATAGTTTACATTTACTAAGGCAGTTTTATTTGTGAGTAGGTATTTGTGCATGCATGTGGGCTTTCAGAGTGGTGTATTTGCAGTTTCAGTAGCAATGTTACCATGGAAACAAGCTAATGAGCACTGCTAGAAAAACCCGGAGTAATTCTACTGTAGACCTTCTGAATCCAGCAAAATGCATAAATGTGAATACAAGAAAGGCCATTTCCTGAGGAACAAATTGAAGAACTAATGAACTCTTACATTTACTTTAAAAATTGAAGATAGATGTCAATTTAAAAAATAAAAAAAATAGAAGTAGACTTTTTAAAAAATACTTAATTCTTAAGAACTGATATAGACTTTGAGATATTTTATTTAAATTGCTTTCTGGCAATGTGGTTCATAAATTTGAGACACCTTAAAAGTATCTAAAGTGATAGCATAAATATTTAGAATTAACACAGTCTCTTTTTAAATAAAAGATCTTGATCTATTTGCAAAGATATTGAGTATCAAACAGGCTTAAAAGAAGTTGTCAACAGATACACATTATGTGACATTTATGAATGCATTATTTTAAGAATAATCTTAACACTATATAATTTTAATTCTAGAAATGGAAAATAAGTAATCTGCTTTTGGACAATTAATTGTAACTAGTTATCAGTTTACTTTGTAGCAGTTACCTATTTCTGTTTAACAATATTAACACAAACTTAGCAGCTTAAAGACAACGTATATTTATTACCTCATAATTTCTAGGGGTCAGACGTCTAGGCACAACTTTGCTGGGTCCTCAGTAAGCCTACATTAAAGGTGTCAGCCAGGGCTGTGTTCTCATCTGAGGGCTTGGCTGGGGGAGGATTTGTTTTCAAGCTCACATGGTTGGCAGGGGTAAGGTTCTTGCTGGCTGTCAGCCAGAGGCTGCACTCTTCACAGGGCAGCTCCCAAGATGGCTCTTTATTTCTTCAAAACCAGCAAGGAGGAATGTCTCTCAGCAAGATAAATGTTAACAGTCTTATAGAACAGAAGTGACATCCATCATCTTTGCCATAATCACTTGCTTGGAAGAGGGTCACAGGTTCTACTGCACTCAAGGGGAAAGGATTACACAAAGGCATGTGTACCAAGGGGTCACCTTAGATTGTGTCCACTACCCTTTTCATAATTTTAATATGTTATTATTTCCCATAAAAACAAAAACTAAGCACTCTCAAGAGTCCTCTCAGGATAGTATTAGTATTTCTTGCCTGTTGTTTTCAACCTTTTCTAGTTTGCTGGGCTAGTTTTTCTTTTACATAATTCTGAACTTTTTCCTCATTTTACAGGAATTGGCCAGCTACAGCCCACTGGCTGGCCACCTATTTGTATAAACAAAGTTTTGTTGTCTGCAGCCTTGCTTGTTTACTTGCACATTGTCAATGACTGCTCTTGTGCTACAAGGATATAGCTGAGTAGTTGTAGCAGAGACTATGTGATCCACAAGCCTGAAATACTTACCCTCTGACTCAGAAGAATCTTGTCCGTCCCTGTTTTATATTATTATATTTTGTATTCTTCTTAATTTGTTTTAGAGAAGTATACCTTTGTTAAAGGACCAAAATAGGACAGCCTAATATCAGTGCAATTCTTTAGTAAAACCACCTGACCCGTATACCTGAAGAATTTAAGCTCCTACAATGTGTCTGGCACTGTCAGTCAGTATAAATCTCTGGATGTTGGAAGCACATGGAACAACTGTGAACAGCATATATATAGCATGCAGATGTAAAAAGTATGAACAGACTTAAATTGAGTCAAAGTATGGGTAGAAATTGAGGAGAGATGAAGAGGAAATTTACTCATGGAAAACAGTATTAGCAAATGCACAGGAGAGGACATCTACAGAGTATGCTTCTATAGTAGCTAGACGACAAGCTTTTCTAAAGCAGAGAGAACATACTTAAGACTAGTCAGAGGGAAAGTTTGGCCTCTCTCCCCTGGGTCTCTTACCTCAACTACGTACTTGTGGAACTCAAATTGTGAAACTTCAGAGCCCTTATACCAGCCTCCAGAACCGTGGTGTGCGAAGAACAGGCTGTTTGCCTTTTATCCGCCAGAAGACTCCTAGGAGTTTTTTGCTTGTTTAACTTTATGGCCAGCTAAATCTGTCATGTGTCTCCTCCTTGCTATCTTTGATCATTATCTAAGAATTAAGCTGTTCCAGTGATCTTATCTTCTATCTCCATAATACTCTTGACTCCACTGTACTTTATTTTTTCTCTTTAAGCTCAATTTTCTATTTCTTTCTCTTCCCAGCCTTTCCAGTGTGCCCTCTATTACATCTGTTTCGTGTAAAATAAACTCTGATATCCTAAAATCTCACCATGAAATATTTGGTTGAAGCATTTGACACTTACTGAGGATTTACTGTGTGCTGGGCATCATGCTAAGCCTTTGACATGTATTGTATCACTTAATTTCACAAGTCAGATGAAATGTCTGTATCTTACAGGTGAGAAATTGAAGTTTTGAGAGAAGCTAAGTATCTTGCCCAAGGTCACATACCTAGTGGCTGAGATGCACAATCAAGTTTCTCTGACATTAAATCATCATTTTTATACCTGATAACTCATCTTAAACATTTCTTTTGGAGTGAGACATGCCTTTAGCTATTCCTCCTTCCATAGCATCTCCTTGCTGCCATGTACTGACTTAGTTCTTTCCATCATTTATTTATTAGAGACTGTTGTGATCTCTAACCTAAAGTAAGCCTTCCACATTGGCCAGAAAACTTTTGTATTACTCTAGTCACTTCCTTTTTCTTCTCAGGAATCTCAGTGGACTTTTAAACTTTCATGTCCTCAGACATCTGACATGACTACGCTCTCCTTAATTCTCTGGAATGACTTGCAGTGTGTCACAGAAAAAAATGTTTCATCAACTGTGAACTCATCCAACTTCCCACCATCAGTCCTCAAAACTTACCTCTGTTCACAAATGGAAAGGTGTCGTGTGCCTTCTTCCACCTTTGCTCAAGGACCTGGCAGTATCCATTTTTCTTCTCTTCTTATTTTTAACGTTTTCATCTTCATTAATTCTTTTCTGTGTGTACTTTAAGCATACTCATATCTGTTTTCAAGCTTTATTTAAAAACAAGGGAAAAAATTCTCCCGTCCTAACTGCACCTCTCTCTGCTATTGCTTTTTCTCTTGCCGTTCATAGCCAAGCCTCTCATATTGTCTGCATTTATGTGTTTTTGTAATATTTCAGCCATTCCTCCATCCACCTCAGGTACTACAGTTTCCTTGAACCACCCTGAGGACTCCTCACTGCTAAGCCCAGAGGATTTTTTCTTCCTTCTTAATGTCTGCATCAATTGATGCTAACGACTCTTCTTGAAGTGCTCCCTTCCTTCGGATTCTGTTAGGACATTCTGTGCTGGTTTTCTTTCTACCCCTCTGCTCATGTTTTAAAGACTCCTTTGGCTTTCCTTAGAATTCTGGTATCCCATGCCCTATTATAGTGCTACTCACTCTCACTGGGATGTCTCAGCCCCTGCCATAACTAGAATGACCGGGGACCAAAAGTAATCAGTAACCTCTAGGCATTGCTGCAGACAAAGGACTTACAGAGAAATGCAGACAGCATATTCAGCTCCCTGTTCAACATTTTATAGGCTCCTCAGAGTTACTGTGTCCGGAGCTGACCTGTCTTTTCCTTCTTCCAAATTGTGCTCCGTTCTTTTAAATCTATCACTCTTCCTGACATCTCTAGATTATTGACTCTACCAAGTGACACATGCCAGAGACCTGAGTGATGTGCTTGTCTCTCACTTTGTGTACACCAGAAATCTTTCAATCCTAATGGCTTTTGCCTTTTAAATGTTGTTTAAATTCTACTTCCCTTCGTCCTTATTGCCACTACCTTAATTCAGTCCGTAAATCAACAACTCTTTTTGAAACTTTTAGGACAGCTTCTTAAATTGTCCCTGTGTTTGGTACTGCCCCGCGTCAGCCCATGGTCGTGCTGTTGCCAGAAGGTGCTTGTGAGTGTGAGAATCCGGTCGTGATGTACCCTGGCTTAAGACCTTTCTGCGCTCCCTGTTGGTCTTAACGTCAGGACTGAGCTCCTTAACGCGAACTGTAAGGCCCTTAGCAGTCTGCTGCTGCTCATCTGCTTCAGCCTCATCTCTCCTCATCCCCTCATGGTCCTTCCTCAGGCCTGGCGTTTATCATGCTGAGCTTTTAATTCCATCAAAGCGCCATTCTCGCTTATGTTCTTTCTTGCTGTCTCATGTCCCTCTCCCTAACTCTTAATCATCTTTGAGGTATCTTAGAGATCTCTTCCAGAAAGCCTTCCTAAACTGCCGCTTTCCTTCTCCTCATCCCACTCGGTGTTCCTCATAAGTGTGTCTGCGGTATCCTGCATTTACCTCATCGTGGCACTTATTACCCTTCCCTAAAATACCTGACTGTGGTTACGTACCTCATCCAGTAGCCTCAGCTCCGTGATCATGGATCCAAGTAGTGGCATAGTGAGTGAATGAATGATTTGAAAGCCTGACTAAAGACAATTTATAGTGAAAGGAAATAGGTAGTTATGGAATATTTTGAGCAATTAAGAAATATTATGAAAGATGGACTGTGACTACAGGGATAAAATAAAATTTGAATTGATAGAAACTACTTATGGTCCTAATTGAAATGTGGGGTGATGTTTATTACTACAGCTTTTAAGACTTTTGTCATATACTTAACTATCATATTTTGATAGGATAACAATACTACCTCCTATTTGAGTTTTGCATTTTATTATGTATTTTAGATTCTGAATATTTAACTGATTATACTTAGACTGCTCTGATGTGAACTTTTTTCCATACATAACTTTTTTCCTACATTTCCTGCATTTTCGCACTCTTAGTAGGTCCCTCTCAAGAAAATTTCTATTTCTGTGATATATAAATGTGTGAAGGATGAAGGAGAGACAGGAGGTAAGATCATTCCCAGATTTTTGACCTGGGAAAGTTTGGAATTAGTGCCATTAGGTGAAGTCAGCAAAGGAAGAGAATGAGCACATATATTGAGGAGGAGTAAGTGAACTCAGTTAGAACATAATGAGCTTTAGGTGTAAGTGAAAAACCCAAGTCATTCTACCTAATGGAGAGTTAGATAGTTGGGCATGAAATTTAGACTAGAGAAAAAGATTTGGGGTTTCTTAACATTATATAACTGTTTTATTCAAAGTATGTTAGTTGACATCATAGACACGTGTCAGAATGCCCAGGTTTATAATTGAGGACCTATGTGTAGAACCTGGGAGACCACTTAATTGCCTGACATTATATGCAATTTTGTATATGAATGTGTATATTTTTAGGGTATAACTTGCATCAGATTCTTAGAGTTGATTCCTCCCCCCCCCCCAAAAAAAAGACTAAGAACAGAGTAAAAAGAAAATCAGACCAAACTCTAAAGGCTGGACTCATCAGTGTTTAGGGAATAGGTAAAGACAGACAAGAAGCTCAGGCTAGAGGTCAAGAGCATAATCTCTGGGATCTGACTGCCTAGAGTCCAGTTGTGGCTGTCTGTTTCCTAGGTACTTGAGCTAACGTATGCTGCTTGCCCTCTCGGTGCCTGTTTTCCTGTAAGGTAGGAATTAGTAATACATCTTACGGTGTTATGATGAGGATGATATAAGTAATCCATGAGAAGTACATTGCCATGTTTAATGTATTGGCAGTGCTCAATACCATTAGCTATCTGCTATTTGTAATAGGATGTTGAGTACCCCAGAAGTGGTCATTGTAGCCCACAGTAAGACAGAAAAGATGAAGGCTTAAATTCCCCTTTTCCCACAACTGGGTCTAGGCACCACCATGCAGGCTCAAAGAACTAGCACAGGTCCTTCCGCATAGCTCCACCACTGCTACTGTTGTTTCCAGGTGATGTCAGTCAGGGATTGGAAAGAGCAGGAGTACATTGTTTACGGTAAAAAATGAGGCAAGTAAGGGGTACGGCATCAAGGGCATCGGCCATAGGGTCATAGACACGGAGGGTGCTTGCCGAAAGCAGATACTGGCATTCCTGTTTCCCAGCTGATGGTTTGCTAAGCTCCAGAACCGAAACCCATTGTAGCGAGTACTGCAGAAGATAGTTATTAGGAGGCCTGCCTCATCTCCTAGAGTTTGTTGGCATTCTTAAACATTGAGTCCATTTCCTATTTTTAATATAGAACAAGGGAGGCCTGCCAGAATAGACTGTGTAAAAGACAGCCAGAATCATAATGATGGTAATTGCTAACATTTCCAAAGAAGAGATTGAGGGTGAATTACTGACCTGCCCCCAAAATGTCAGATTCTGCCTCTTTGAGGATTCTTCAGCGGCAGATGGGGCCAGTGTAAAGCAGGGCACCACCCTGGAAAACCACACTTACCACCTGTGTGAAAACGACCATGACTTCATAGGTTGGAGCGAGGCACAGGTAAGGACATCTCCCTCCCTGTGCCAGCCAGGTGGTTATGTGAGCTGATCTCTTCTTTTGTACTTTCCCAATAGCAGGAACTAGGACTTAAAGAGAGAATCCGGGGAAGAGGTATTTTGGAACTTTCTTTTCTTCCACTCCCCTCAGAGTCTTTCTTTTTTTTTTTTTTTTTTTTTGAGTTGGAGTCTCACTCTGTCGCCTGGAGTGCAGTGGCCGGCCACTGCAGCCTCGACCTGCTGGGTTCCAGCAATCCTCCCGCCTCAGCCTTCCAAGTAGCTGGAACTACAGGCGTGTGCTGCTACGCCCAGCTAATTTTTTTTTGATTGTAGAGTTGAGGTCTCACCAAGTTGCCCAGGCGGGTCTCGAACCCGCGGGCTCAGGCAGTTCACTCACCTCAGCCTCCCAAAGCGCGGGATTACAGGCTGAGCCACCGAGCCGGCTCCCTCAGAGTCTTTCAAGCCACAAGCCTTACCCTGTACTGATGGAGGGGAAATCTTTGCATTGAATATTGAAGTTTTTAATTTGACTGTTCCACATTTTAATAACTGAAACTGGAAAGAATCATGAAAATAGCCCCGGATATCATTAAGAGATGAGAAAAGGAAGAATTGACATTGCATATTTGAAAGTAGTGACTTGGAAAAAAAAATACATAAAAACCATCTCGTATGTTTATATATCAAAGAATTGAGAGCTCTCTGTAGACTGTTTACACATATACAGGATGGCTACAGGCCTGGTGTGATGGCTTACGCCTGTAATCCTAGCACTTTGGGAGGCTGAGGCAGGGGAATCACTTGGGGCCAGGAGTTTGAGACCAGCCTGGGCAACATAGTGAGACCCTCCCCCCCTATCTCTACAAACAGAAATACAAAAATTAGCTAGGCGTGGTGGTGCACGCCTGTAGTCCCAGCTACTTGGAAGGCTGAGGCAGGAAGATCGCTTGAGGCGAGGAGTTTGAGGCTGCAGTGAGCTATGATTGTGCCACTGTGCTCCAGCCTGGGTGACAGAGTAAGACACCGTCTCAAAAAAATAAATACAGAAATAAAAAAGAATGACTAAAGAAACAGGGAAACTGGACACAAGTGCATCATTAAAAACTGGGGAAAGGGTTGGAGAGGGAGAGGGTAGTTTTAAGAAAATAATTGTCTGTGATCATAGCTACCATAGCTGAATGAGGTGAGGATTTAAAAGCATCTGACATGAGACAATTAGAAACTCAGGGGTGACATTGAGTACCATCTTGGTAAGTCGTGGTCCAGCTCATTGGACATTCATATTAAGGAACAACTGATATTCCAGTTGCTTCTAAACATTATTTTCCATTTTCCTCATGGGGACTTTCGTTTCCATGTTATAGCGTAACAGATACTTGAAGACAGCTACCTTGTGTCTCTTGGGTCTGTTTTTCTTCGAGCTAAATATTCCCATTTCTTGTGTCACATGCTTTCACCTCCCTTCGCCATCCTGCTCACTCTCTTATGGAGATGCTTTACTTTAGTTTAAGTCCAAGTCTCCAAACTAAATATATCATTGTCAGTCTGGTGGACTACTGTAAAGTAGAACAGGACAAGCATCTCTCTCAGCCGAGGCAGTAGACTGTTAATTCAGGCCAAAATTACTGCTTTTTGGCAGTTCTGTCACATCATTATCATTTTTACTTGCCCAGTGTTATGGGAATTCACTAAATAGATTAATTAAATGCTCATTGTATAACCTCAAAATTTGTTTCACAAAATTGGTAATTTTCAGCTTGATGAGCCTAGTGTTTTTGCTGATCCCTAAGTAGGTGACGTTCTTATTATTAGTTTTTCCTGCCTCCTTGGACTTTCTAAGAAAATAGAGGTGATAACTGTTAACAGAATGTTTGTGTGTTTGTGTATATAAGATGGTGTGTTTACAGCCAAACTACAGTAGATGTGTCTGATTTATAAGAAGAGACAGATTTCTGTTTGTTGTTTTTCCCGTAACTACTTTTTTTTTTTTTTTTTTTTTTTTTTTGAGTTGGAGTCTCACTCTGTGACTCAGACTGGAGTGTAGTGGCCGCTCCCGGCCACTGCAGCCTCAACCTGCTGGGCTCCAGTGATCCTTCCGCCTCAGCCTTCCAAGTAGCTAGAACTACAGGCGCGCACTACCACGCCCAGCTAATTTTTGATGTATTGTAGAGGTGAGGTCTCACCAAGTTGCCCGGGCGGGTCTCGAACCCGCGGGCTCAGGCAATCCACACATCTCAGCCTCCCAAAGCGCTAGGATTACAGGCTGAGCTACCGAGCCCAGCTCCTTTAACTACTTCTACAGATATTTAGTAGATGTATGCTGTGGGTCCAGCACCAGGGCTGTAATAGTAAGATGCATCCTCTGCTGTAAGAATCTTGTAGTTTTGTGGGGACACTTCAGTCCTGTGTATTAAATACTACTGTGGTGGTTGAGAGGGTGCCCCAAAGCACAGTGATACTCTCCACCAGTCTGGAGGAAAGTGTCTCACAAACAGTGCCACCTGATCTGGGTCTGGGAGGATTTGAGCAAATTAGTTAGCCAAAGTGGTAAAGGAATTTATGCAAAAGTCCTGAGGCAAGAAGCAGTAAGCCTGTGGCCAGTAGATGGTATGCTGTGCCTGGAGTGGATGTCATGTGGAAGGGACGTGCTGGAAAGAAGGCGACGTGCTGGAAAGAAGGCGTCGTGGGCCTAGAGTGGCCTTGCTTGTAGGCTGCTTTTCTCTTGAGAGTGAGAAGCCATTTAAGGTTTTAAGACAGGAGAGTGACAACATTAGATTTGCTCTTTAGAAAAAAAAAAACACTCTTGAGTAGTGTGGCGAATACATTGGAGGGGAGCAAGCTGCGAAATGCAGGGACCAATTGGGAGATTGCGGTGGGGGCTGTGGAAGGGTCCGGAGGGTGAAGCCACGGGCTTGTGATGAGCCATGGGGATGCAGAGGACAGAGGAGCACTGAAGACGGGGGGACTCGCAGCTGCGCGTACTGACAGCCTACCTGTTTAAGACCCCGATCCAGGGATTCTATCTTTGCCACCATCTTATGAGGCAGGTGTAATCATCTTACTCCCGTGTCACAGCTGAGAAAACTGCAACCCAGAGCTAATGGCTTCATAACTTTGCCCAGTTAGTATATTACCACTGGAAGACTGGCAGCAAGGAAGGAGGGAAATATGGTTCCCTTTCGGACACATTAGTTGTGAAATTCTGTTGGCACATCGAAGTCATGATAAGATGACATAAATTTTTTGTGCTAAATACTATACCTGGTTAATAATAAGCATTCACATAAACAGCAGTGATGTTGGTGTCTGGAGCTTAACACAGAGAAAACTGGCCTAGAGATAAAGATTTGGGCTTGCATAGCAATGGTGATTAAACTGTGAGGGTAGATAAGATCACTAGGGGAGATGCGAGGAGTCAGAGAAAAGTCAGAACCTTCACTCATTTAAGATAGAAAAGCAACTCTGCCATCCAGTCTAATTGTTTATTACCATGCTTCATTAATCATAAATCTCCCAGTATTTTTTATTTTCTGCAAGTGCATCTCCCTACATTATGCAGCACTGGTCTGATATCATTCATTTCCTTACTGAGTATTATAGTACATGTCTTTAACCTTATAAATACTTTAATTTTTATAATTAAATAGTTTAAATGCCTTTCTATACTGAAAAGTTGTAAACAACAGTTGTGTAAATTTTAAAGGGTAAAAGTGACACTGTTATACTACTCTTAACACAAATATTTTTATATATGCACATTAAACTCTGTTCTGTGGCCACAATCAAGATATAAAACATTTTCATCATCCCCAAAAGTTCCTGGTGCCTAAATAGTTTCCTGGTCCAAAGCACCTAGCATCTCATTGCTATCACTAGAGGTTAGTTTTGCTTTCTCTAGATAATCACATAAAGGCAACCTTACCACATGTACTTTTCTGTATCTGACTTTTCTCATTTAGCATAAAGGTTTCAGTCCTTTCTTCCAAGAGTAATGAGAAATCACCGATAGGCTTTAAATAGGAAAATGAGATGACTGAGTTTGTGTTTTGAAAAGGTCACTGCTCACCTGAAGGAAGATGAGAGTAGTTGCCAAGAAATAAGAGACCATGGAAATCATATGGGCAAGAGCTGGGGCAGTGTGACAAGAGGAGTGACATTGGCATGCAGGGAAGTGATCACATTCCAGAAATACCTCGAAAATAATTTTAACAGGGTCTTAAGGATGGGGAGGGGGTGGGTTGGAGAGAGGGAGACAGAAGGATAACGGATGAACCCTGGCTTTCTGAAAACTGAAAGAAGACCACTTTGGTGGAAGAAAATGTTGGGTTACTGATTTTCGTCATGGACATGTTGGACTTGAGGCATCTCTGTGCTTCTGTAGTTAATAGCAAAGCCCTGAAAGCAGCATAAAAGGCCCTTGGTGGGGCACGACTAGGTCAATTATGGCTCGTCCACGTGCTGGAAGAGCACCCTCCAGCATGGTGGTTGCAACACGATACAGCATGTCAGATTTAGTGAAACAAGAGATATGCAAAATTCAGTAATGATTGTAGCCATGTGAGAAAACACACACAAGAAAATTATTGAAAAGAAATAGGAGAAGATTCTGGAAGTGATTCTGTGAGGATAGTGGGGTGGTAGGTGAATTTTTACAACTTTAAATGTTCTACTTGGTAGAAATATCAACCTTAGAAACTAAAAATTTTAGTGTCAGGTTTGTTTCTTCTGTCGTTGATTTTTAATGACCTTGGTTTAAATGACTCCTTCTGTAAACTGATTTAATAGTGATTATTTAAGGTAAATTCAGTTCTTTTTTAAACCTCATTTTCTGTATTGTTCTAGAGTTGAATGGAGGCATGTTCTTAATTATACAGTGTGTTTCCCCAATGTCACGGATATCTTAGTCAGCAGTCAGTGCTGGTCATCTCACCCATATTTGTGTCTGCTGGGTTTTCTGTCTGTTGACTGTCAGTATACAGAGGCATTGAAAGCATTTTCCTTTTCCTTGATGTACGGAAATTCTCATAAAATGTCCCTAAATCCTTATCAAGCCCTTTTGTGACTTGATTTGTAGATACTAACTTTAACTTTTGATGGATAATGTTAAAGAACTAGCTATGTTCCTTAAAATATAAAATTAAACTTTGTGTAAGTCGACTATGCCCTTTTGATCATGAATTTGCTCTAAGTTACTGTGCTGAGAAGATATATAAACAAATTACTACCTGATATTTTAGTTGCACCTCAGGAAATTGTTTTAATAAATCAACTTTGCTGAATTTTAATTGACATACAATAATAATTTAATGGACATACATTTTCTTATTTTAATGACTTTTTACCAATGTATACACTCAGATAGCCACCACTACTATCAAGATATAAAACATTTTCAATATCCCAAAAAGTTTCCTGGTGCCTACACAGTATCCTGGTCCAAAGCGCCCAACATTTCGTTTCTATCACTAAGGATTAGTTTTGCTTTCTCTAGAGTATCATATAAAGGCAGCCTTACCATGGGCACTTTTTTGTATCTGACTTTTTTCACTTAGCATGTTGTTGAGATTTATCCATATTGTTGCACGTGTAGTCAGCCCTCTGTATCCACAGGCACAGAAAGTCAAGGACTTAAGCATCCTTGAATTTTGGTAGCCATGGGCGTCCTGGAAGCAATTTCCTGCAGAGACCTACGATTACTGGTCTCAGTAGTTTCTTTCTTTTTCTTGCTGAGTAGTATTTCATTTATGAATATACCATTTGTTTTTCCATTCGCCAGTTGATGGCCATGTGGTTTGCTTCCAGTTTTTGGCTATTACAAAGAAAGACTGCCATAAACGTTCTGTATAAATCTCTGTAGACACTTGTTTTCAACTCTCATGGGTAGATACACAGGAGCAGAATTGCTTGGTCCCATAATAAGTGTGTGTTTAGCTTTAGGAGAAACTGCCAAACTGTTTTCCAAGGTAGTTATAATGTTTTGCATTGCCACTAGCAATGTAGGAGCATATTATTTGGACCAAATCTTTGTTATCACTTATATTTTCATATTAGCCATTCTAGTGGGAAAGTAGTGATTTCTTTATTTTATTTTATTTTTTTGTAAAGGGTGGGATACAAAGCAGGATTAGGTACATAAGTAGTTTATGTGTAGGTGAAGTTTGGGCCCCCAGCTGGTCCTTACTTCCTCTGGTTTAGGGTCAGGTACCCTTAGTGATGTTACATGCCTCCCCCTCCTCCCCTGGCAGTAGTAATTTCTCAAAGGTTTTTTGTTTTTGTTTTTGTTTTTTGAGTCAGAGTCTCACTCTGTCACCCAGGCTGTAGTGCAGTGGCATAGTCACAGCTCACCACAGCCTCAAAGTCCTGGGCTCAAGTGTTTCTTCCACCTCAGCCTCCTGAGTAGCTGGGACTGCAGGCATACGCCACCGTGCCCACTGAGGTTTTTGTTTTTTGTTTTTTGTTTTTATAGAAATGGGGTCTTGATATGTTGCCCACGCTGGTCTCAAATTCTGACTTCAAGCAATCATCCTGCCTTGGCCTCCCAAAGTGCTGGAATTACATGTATAAGCCACTGCACCTGGCATCATTTTAAATATGTTTGTTGGCCATTCATGTGTATTCTTTTGTGAAGGTTGTATTAAAATGTTTTGTTCATTTGTATATTGTCAATTTGTGGTGTTAACTGAATTATAAAAGTTTTGAAAATTTATGTGCTGGATACCAGGATTCTATCATGTGTCTGTGTGTCTGTGTCTGTAGCTGTAGCAAGTATTTTCTCTCTATGGCTTGGTTTTTTATCTTCTTTATGGTTCTTTTCAAAAGTAATATTAATTTTGATGAAGTTCAATTTATTCATTGCTTTCTACTGTGGCTCATGCTTTTACATCCTATCCAGAAAAACCTTTGCTTGCTCCAAGTTTGCAAAGATTTTCCCTGTTTTCTTCTAATAGTTCTAATTGTTTTGGCTTTTACATTTTTATCTGTGATTCATTTCAAAGTAATGTTTGCATAGTAGTATGATAATTAAGTTCTAGGTTTTTGTTTTTTCTTGATTGAATGTAGTATGAGATGAAATTGAGATTTTTATGGGTTTTTTGGTTGTTTATATATGGATATTCAATTATTCCAGGACCATTTGTTGAAAACACAATTATTTCTCCACCTTTGTCAAAAACTGATTATCTGGACTCTTCTTTTCCATGGATCCATTTTTCTATCCTTTCGCAAATTCCACATTACCTTGATTGCTGTAGCTTTATAGTGAGTATTGAAATCAGAAAACAAGTCCTATAACTCCTCTTTTCTCAGTTTGTTTGACCATTCTGTGACCTTTGGATTTCTTTGTAAACTTTAGAATTGGCTTATCAGTTTCTCCCAAAAGGTTACTTGGATTTTCATTGGGTTTCCATTTTATCTGTTGATCAACTTGGAGACTTAAGTCTTCTGTCCCATGAGCATCACTGATCTCTCCATTTATTTTTTCTTTACTTGGTCTCAGAATGTTTTGTACTTTTCAATGTAGAGCTAGTTCATGCACATATTTTGTTAAATTTATCCAAAATATTTCATGTTTTTGGAACTGATTGCAAGAAGAATTTTAAAGTTTAAGTTTTCAGCATTTGTTACTAGTATGTGGAAGTACAATTAGTTTTTATGTGTTGACTTCTCATACTGTAACCTTGATAAGTTCTTATTAGTCCTATAGCATTTTGGTAGAAGTCTTAAGATTTCCTAAGTATGTGATAATGTTGTCTGCAGATAAATATGGTTTTACTAAATCTTTTCCAATCTGTATGCCTTTCATTTATTTTTCATGGCAGATTACATGGCTAAGACCTTCTGTACAATATTGATTACAAGTGGTAAGAGTATATATACTTTCATCGTTCCCAGTTTCAGGAGAAAGTGTTTGGTCTTACTATTAAGTGTGATATTGCCTATAGATTTTTTTGTAGATATTGTGTTTTAGGTTGAAAAGGTTTCATTCTATTCCTAGTTTACTAAAAGTTTTATTATGAGTTCTGTTTGATTTTATCAAATGCTTTTTCTGTGTCTAGTGAAATGATTATCTGGGTTAACTTTTTAAATGTTATTATAGTACATTGATTTTTCAAATCATAAATCAAACTGACATTTCTGTGATAAATCCCACTAGGTTATACTGTATTATATATTATTTATATTACTGAATTTGGTTTTGTGGTATTTGAATAATTAATTTCACATATGTTTATGAGGCATATTAATCTGTTTCTTCTGTGATGTTTTGGTATTAGGTTGATAATGGCCTAATAAAATGAGTTTGGGAGTGCTTCCATCCTTTCCCCTTTGTATAGGATATGTATAGGATTGTATGTATGTATAGGATTGGTATAATTACTTTCATAATGCAAATAATGGTCTGCAGTTTTTTAAAACTCTTTATCTGGTTTGGTATCAGAGTAATAATGGGCCTATAAAATGAGTTAGGAAAAGTTTCCTCTTCTTTTTTACTGAGTTTCGTAATCACTGATGTTTTTTCTTCCTTAAAATGTTTGAATTTGCCGGGCTCGGTGGCTCAGCCTGTAATCCCGCGCCTTGGGAGGCTGAGGTGAGTGGATTGCCTGAGCCTGCGGGTTCGAGACCCGCCTGGGCAAGTGAGACCTCATCTCTACAATAAATCAAAAAATTAGCTGGGCGTGGTAGCGCAC
>CAUYQG010170026.1:0-22153 GCA_963574415.1 Tarsius wallacei | reverse complement strand
GGAGGACCTTTCTAATAGAGAGAGAGAGAGAGAGAGAGAGAAACATTCTTATTTTTAAAATAAGGGGGAAAGAAAACTCAGTATGTTATACAACCTTAAAAACATGCTGAAAGCAAGATGATTATCTGAGCTCAGGAGTTTGAGACTAGCCTGAGCAACATGCTGAGACCTCGTCTATACAGCCGCATGCACACACGCACGCACACACACAAATTAGCCGGGTGTGTTGCGCATGCCTGTGGTTCCAGCTACTTGGAAGGCTGAGGTGGAAGGATCGCCTGAGCCTAGCAGGTTGAGGCTGCAGTAGCCATGAGTATGCCACTGTACTCCAACCTGGGCGACAGAGTGAGACTACAACTCAAAAAACAAACAAAAAAAACATTCTGAATGAAAGAACCAGACACAAATACCACATGTTGTATGATTCTATTTATATAAAATTTCCAGAATAGGCAAATCCATAAAGACAGACGATAGATTAGTAAGTATTCAGGGCTTAGCGGGAGGAAAATGGGGAGTGATCAGTAGTGAACATGGGGGTTTCTTTTTTCAGAGAGATGAAAATGTTCTGGGAATCAGGTTGTAGTGGTGACCAGACCACTTTTGAATATACTACCAACCTCTGATTTGTACACTTTCTTATACCCAGATAGCATTCTGACTGGATGTTTTAAAGGCTGAAATTTATATATTAATTATATCTCAATAAAAATTTTTTAAGATAAATCAGTTCTACTTGGAATATCATAGGGAAAAAAATCAACATTCCAGTAGAGAATGATTTAAGAATATGAATTTTTAAAATGTTAAAGACAAATGACTAATAAACACTTAGAATACAAAGTAAAGCATTGAAATGGAATATTTGCCATTTACTTTGCAAAGATGAAATTATAAATTTTCTCTTTGGGTAGGATATAGTCTGATGGTTAGTCTAATATACTGATATTGATGAAGAGTGATTTAGCAATGAATTCATTTCAAAAACTTCAAATTGTGTCCTTGTATTTCTATTTCTAGAAATTTATCTTAAAGAAATGCTTCCTGCCATTTAAAATAACATAGTAAAGCAATAGTAACAACACAGAAAAATGCTTCTGCTGCTAGGGAGAAAAATTAAAATGTCAAATACATACAATGAAATAGACCAATAGAAGGTACACATTCAAAAGGCTGAAGAGATTCCCTCCAAAATGTGAGCAATAATCACCTTTGATTGGTGGGATAACAGGTCATATAGATATTTTCTTATTTATTCTTACCTATATTTTCTGTTTACCTGTATCTTTCAAATATTGTATACTTGGCAATACTCTATGACCAGAAAATAATAGGAATTTTTTCTTTAATGATACAGTTTCAAGTGTGGTGAGGTTTTCTAGTTTGTTTGTTTGCTTGTTTTATGAGAACTTTGCAGAAATGAGATTAGAAAAGAAATTTTTTGTTTCTCCTTTTTTCTTTGAGTTGGAGTCTCATTCCGTCGACTAGACTGGAGTGCAGTGGCACGCTCACGGCCACCCCAGCGTTGACCTGCTGGGCACCGATGATCCTTCCACCTCAGCCTTCCACGTAGCTGGAACTAAAGGTGTGCGCTACCACACCCGGCTAATATCTCTCCCTCTAAGACTAGAAATTCAGAAGAGGTTCAAGAGAAGTCCTCAATCTGAAGCCAGATTCTCACTTGCTAGCTGCCCAGACAAGTTTCCTTCAGCGGGGTGCATAGTTTCAGGATTTTACCAATTTAATTAGTTGGTGATTTTATAACATAGATCACTGTAAATTAAACTTTTTTGTGTGCTCATCCTAAGATCTTTCCTCTTCGAAGTCAGGTATTTTAGACTTTACAACCAGGATCATATTGAGTTCTTAAAATTATGTTCTTCAGATGTAACTATTTTCTTCTTCCAATTTCCTAGACAGAATCATGAATAAACTGGAGGATAAGCAGGACCAGATGATACCATGAAGAGAAGCTTACAGGCCCTCTATTGCCAACTGTTAAGTAAGTTGATACCATGTTTCTTCTTTCCTAAAATATGTCAATGGTATTGTTTGCCAAGTGCCAAGAATTGACTTTCTGGATGAAGACCAGGGTCGGGTCAGTGAGGGAGGACAGTAAATTTTCCCTCTGCTTCTTCTAGATAAAGTATCAAGCCATTGTATGGTCTTGCTTATCAATTGTAACATAAACTTCATTATAATAACTCTAAATGGGCATGCTAAGCATAGTTAGTTCGAGAATGCATATCAAAAGCATGATTGCCCTTGGTCTTGGGGTCTTACAGTATGACCTTCTATTGGTTCTTCATAGGGAGGAAATAGTAAGTTATGTTTTCCGTATTTTGTCACACAAAACCTGTTACCATTCAGTGACTGTATGGCCTTTGGCTTGGAAAGCTATGGATAGTCATACATGGTTCTCAAATATGAGTAGTAAACATGTGATTTCTTGGTTTTGTGGTAGAATGAAGCGTTTGATTATGACTTTCTGCATGTTATTCTTGTGTTTTGAGGATAATGCCAGAGAGTACCAGTTACCCTGTAGTGACTGTACATCCCTTGGGATTAGAATTGCTACTGAACAAATGTAAAAACCAGTACCAATTGGTAGGTTTGATGTTCTGATTGACCCACCTGGGACAACAGGCACTGCCCATTCCAGGTTCAAACCAAAGCCAGTGAGATGGAAAATTGGGAGTTCATTGTTGGGTCATTTTTGAAGTAAATAAAGTACCTACCTTTTCTAGGCTGAGTGGCTCCTTTTTAACTTTTGTTGAGAGAATAAAATAACTAGAATGGAAAGAGATTGAAATGCAAATCACCAGCCAGTCAGCTCTTAGGATTTAGTATTTCAGCTTATGTTGTACCCCCAGTGCAAAGCACTTTATCTGCAGACAGCATCCTGACCGGGTGTTTTAATTGACTCACTTCTTCAACTGAATTCTAATCCCCGAAACACATATCACGTCAGCCTGTTTCAGCCTGGTGGAAAGTCGCCAAGTGTTACAGGGACTCTCTCATGTTCTTTCTCCATGTGTTCAATGGGACTGTGGGTTGGTTTTTTTGTTTGTTTGTTTGTTTTTTTATGATAAGCGAATGTTAGTTAGAGAAAAGGCTTTACAGATTGAAGAGGCCATGTCATCAAGGAATGATTAACTCTGCCTTGATGGGAGAGGAAACATATGAAAGATAAATGGGATTTTACACACATGCATACGCACTCCTCAGAGGCTGTGCAGAAGGAAGAAAAGAGAATTAAAAATGGCATAGTAAATTTGAGAGGTAGCACAATGTTTGTTGAGTTCACTATGTTGATTGCGTGCCCCTAAGTTTGCATAATATTTTAAGGCCATATGTTATTGGAAAGGCATCAGATCAGTAAGTTATCCTGCGGTGCAGAGACAAGTCTTACGGTATGACTAGGTGCATCCTCCTCAACTGAGCAACTGTGAATGCTTGAGGAGGTTTCAAACATTATCTGGACAGCTACAGAAATCACTTATGTCTCAACACCTTGTTGTTCACAAAGCTTGTTGGGAAATGAAATAGGTATTTCCCGCTGGTTAGGAGGGAGGTCACAGCACTCACTAAACCACCCTGATTACTGGCATGCATACACACACAGGAGTGTATGTATCTTTGGTCAGCCAGTTATTAAGTTATGCCTATCTTTGCCCACAAAAGGTTTTTGCCATGTCTGAAATAGACTTAAGAACTAAAGAGTCAACATAAACTTTTTTTTTTTTTTTGAGTCGGAATCTCACTCTATCGCCTAGGCGATGGCACACTCATGGCCACCCCAGCGTCGACCTGCTGGGCTCTAGCGATCCTTCCACCTCAGTCTTCCAAGTAGCTGGAACCACAGGCACACGCTACCATACACGGCTAATTTTTTGTTTATTGTAGAGACGAGGTCTTGTCAAGTTGCCTGGGCTGGTCTTGAACCCACAGGCTCAGGCAGTCCACTTGCCTCAGCCTTCCAAAGTGCTGGGATTACAGACTGAGCCACTGAGCCAGGCCATAAACTTAATTGTATGTAATTCAGCAAACTGATAGTTTTAATTTGAGGAAAAAAAACATGATTGAGTATTCTGATAATTCATTATTATAGAACAAACCAGTCTAAAACTTGGCAACTTAAAGCAATAACAGTCATTTATTTTGTACATGAATCTGCAGTTTGAGCAGGGCTTGGCAGAGACTACTGTCCCTGCTGCACTGTGTCTGGGACCTGGGTTGGAATGACCCTGTGGCTGGGGGCAACCGGCAGCCGCCCTTCTCACAGGGCAGGTTTGGGCTTCCTCACAGCATGGCAAACTTAAGGTGTTCAGACTTCTCCCGGGGAGCTCACCAGCATGAGGTTTGGGCATCTTACAAAACTGAAAAGACTTCCTGAAATTAGGCTTGGGCGTCCTGAAGCAATACTCACACCACATTGTGTTGGCCAGAGACGTAAGATCAACCCTGATTTAAGGGAAGGGGAATTGGGCTCTGCCTCGCAAAGGAAAAAATAATAATGTTTCGTAGTTATCCTTAGTCTATTACACAGAGTATCTATTTGTTCATAAAAACAAAACAATTAAACACAAGTAGACATTAACCAGTTCATGAGTCATCATTCTCGTAGAAGCTGCTCCCTCCTGAGTGCTGGTGCATTCGCAAGCATCTGCCAACAGTATACCTGCAACCTCCCATTTGTTCCAGAGGTAAATGCTTCGCGGTACAGAAGCGTTACAGATAAGTAAGCACTGACCCAGGATACCCATCATCGATGGGGCTACAGTGGGTATCCAGGTCTCTCCAACCCCTGTGTGTGTGCCCTTTTTTCCATCCTACCGTGGTGCCCCACACTCACAGGAAAAATCAGTCATGTGGCCACTGTGCTGTCCTTACAGCTAAACGGACAATTCTAGTCTATGATCAGTAAAGTTTGCATCTTGTGAGTGATGTTAGGTGAGTGCTGTGATTTGGATATTTGCATTCTTTGAGCCTCATGTTGAAATCTGACCCCTCTTGTTGGAGGTGGAGCTTAATGAGAGTCGTTTGGGTCATGGAGGCATATCCCTCATGAATAGGTTAGTGCCATTCTCTAGGGAAGAGGGAGTGGGTAGTTCTCACTCTATTAATTCCCAATAGAGATTCCCCCCAAAAGCTGTTTAAAAGAATCTGGCACCTTCCCACTTTTCTCTTGTTCCTGCTCGCTCTCTGCGTGATCTCCCCTTCGCCTTGAGCCACGAGTGGAGGCCCTCCTCAAACGCAAGTGTCAGGTCCCATACAGCCTGCAGAACCATGAGCCAAGTAAACCTCTTCTTTATAAATCACCCAGCCTCGGGCATTCTTTTATAGCAACACTAAATGGACTAAGACAGTGAGATCAAACAACAACAACAACAACAACAACAAAAAAGCTTCTCTTAGATCACAATCACAGTTATTGGGGCTTGTATGTGCCTGAAGGGGGCTGAGGCAGGCAGGACAATAGAAGTTTTATTTTTGTACTTTTTTGTGAGTTGTTATCTCTGCCCTTGTTTTTATTTCTTGGGCTCCACAACACACTACAGTTCTGAATATTTCGTCCTCCCTGGCGTAAGCCCTTTGGGAAGGCTTAACACACTTTGTACGATACCTTGGAGCCATATAAAGAGTATGAGCTGGTGATGAGATGAGTGTGGTTCTATAAACACCAACTACTGTCATTCATTTTTCTTTTTGAGACTACAGAATTAATTACGTATGAAGCTAGTGCTAAGAATACCTGGGTTTTTTGAGAACACACTGGCTCAAACCCTAGTCTCAACCACTTTCTAAGTGGCTTCACTTAGGTCAGTTACTTTACCTCAGTCAGCCCTAGATGTAGAATGTCCCCTGACTACCCACTCTGTAAGGTAGTACTGAGTGAGATCACATGGCTGTTGAAGAGGACCTGCCGTGGATGCCAGCTCCCTAGTCCCTTCCTGTGTGGAAGACACGAGCATGGCCCAATCAGGAGCTCCACTGTGGCTAACATGTGTGTGCCCCTTCTGACTCCCAAAACACTTTCCCATAATTTGGTCCCCAACAAACTTGTAAGACAAGTGGAGCATCCTTACTGACCCTATTCTACAGAGGAGGGAGTTGACATAATCAAGGCAGTCTTTTCCATGCCACATCACAATTTTTTTTAAGTATTTACTCATGGAAAGTAGGGAGCGTCGTCACAAGCCTTAAGAATATGCCGCTGCTTGGAAGCACTGAGTTTCAGTCTGAGTTAGCAGGTGTGGTCTCTGCCTGAGTTTTGGGAGCTGGAAGATTGTTGTGTTTCTTCTTGTTAAGACAACTAAGAGAATTATCTTGATCTTATACGAATATGCAGTTTTCACATAGCCATATGTATTCAAGTCAGAGTTGTTTGAATACCTAGAGCTATAGAGTGATTATATTCAGCCACTGAAGTGTTTACTATACACCTAGGCCTTTAGATGTTTTTTTGTTTTGGGGGGGTTTTTTTGAGTTGGAGTCTCATTCTGTTGCCCAGGCTGAAGAGCAGTGGGATGCTCATGGCCACCACAGCCTTAACCTGCTGGGCTCAGGTGATCTTTATGCCTCAGCCGTCCAAGTAACTGGAACTATAGGCATGCATCACCACGCCTGGCTAATTTTTTGACTTATTGTAGAGATGGGGTCTCACCAAGTTACCCAGACTGTGGGCTCAGTCTGTCCTCTCACCTCGGCCTCCCAAAGTGCTGGGATTATAGGCATGAGCCACCATGCACGGCCTGGCCTTTGGATGTTTGAAGCGATGCTCTGTGTTGTGACTGGGACATCCTGCTTGCTCATTGACACATCCTTTGCCTTTGCTGGTCTGTGTTGGACAAAGCTTTGCTCAACTAAGAGAACTATCCATAGGTCATAGGAGGAGGAAGAGGAGAGAAAGAGGACCTAATCCTGGTATGGATTTAGGCCCCTCTCCTGTAGAATTTAGAAGGGAATCTGTACCCCCTTTTCTGCCATTTTTGCCTGGGGCATAGAGATTGTGTCTCAATCTCAGACTAGAATTATGGTGTGTACACAAACACACACACCTAAATCCGTGTCACCTGCCTCTCTAGACCTTCTGGTGTAATGAGCAGTGGGGTGTGGAGTTCATTTCCTGATGGGGTGATCTGCCTCACATGTGATCACTGGAGCTGAGCGGGGTCCCTAGAAACACTTTAAAGTGAGAAAACTGTCTTTGGTGCCTTTTCAACTCTAACTAGCCCTTCTTTCTTGCCTACCAGCTACCCAGTGACTTTATTCTTCCCTCCAGCCACCTTTTAAACTAGAAATAGCCACATAGTAATATCTCCCCCAAGGGATTAACGTTTTCCCTTTCTTTTTCCTCCATGCTTGCCCTTATCCCATCGTAGACCAAAAGTCCCCAGCATGCCACCTTTCCAGGCCAGCTGTCTGTGTGACCTGAAGTTCTCCTGTCCCATTTGCATGAAAAGCAATCTGACTAACTAATGCCAAGGTGTGCTCGTTGGTTAAGGAGAGTTAAAGAGCTCCTCCCTACTTGCTATTTGCATTTTTAAAAATATTGACTTTACCTTCTTGAGGCGAACAATATTTTGGTATTATTTTAAGCAGTACCAAGTATAGCAGTAGCAGGTAGGCTTCCCAGAGGCTGTCCATTTATCTGCCCTCCTCGAGTCTTGGGTCTGGAATCTCGATGTCCCTTCTCTTTCTGACTCATGTCTTTCCCCCTTTGGCCAGCTAACACCAGACGCGGGCCTGTCATGCCTTATCTGTGCTTTTCTGTCATCACCACCCACCCAGGCTTTCCAACTCCAGATGCCTAAAGTGGTCCTTGTCTTGCCTTCTGCCCCACCCTAGACGCATTTGGATACGAGTTCCTGTTGACTCTAACTTGTGAATTCACTCGCCTCTCTGCATCCCCACTGGGGGCTTCCTGTGTTCTCTCCTGGACTGTTCTTTTTTTCCAGGTTCCATCAGGTTTTTAATTGTACATCCTGGACCATTTTAATAGCCTCCCTGCTCATTGTCCTGCCTTCTAACTCATCCTCACATTACTACAGACCCAGCTGCCCGTCATCTACTGATAATCTTGCAATGGCTTTGCGTTACCAAAAGCGGCAGTTCTCAAAGTGTGGCCTGAGAACCCCAGGGGATCCCCGAGGCCTTTTCCAACGACACATCTTTAAGAAGCCAGGTTTTTTTCCATGTACTGTACTTCACTGAAAACAGCATATCTCAGACTGAATGCAGAACCTGATATGAGAGCTAGCTGTCTTTCATAAGCCGGACATTAGAGAGATTTACAAAAATATAAAACAAGCCCACCTCTCTCACTAATTTTTTGTGTTAGAAAAAAACTGAGTATCACATGTTCTCACTCATAAGCGGACCTTGAACAATTACCATAATACTCTAAGAAAAGGATTGGCAGTAGTGGGAAACTGCCGGGGGCGGGAGGGGCCGGTATTGGCAATAGTGGGAAACTGTGGCAGGGGGCCACACCTCATCAACAAAGGTACCTGCATCATGAACATTTGTATACCTAACCCTGAATTGTACCCCACATCTTTAAAATTTAAAAAAAAATTTTTTTTTAAAGAAAACATGGTTATTTTTATTTAAAATATTATTTGAAATGTATACAACATAAATTTATTGTTTTTTTAATGAATTAATATTTTTGGTTTCCTAGCTTTAACTTTCAATACAGTAAGTATCAGTAGACATAACCCATATGAACCTAAGGCTCTTTGGGAGGGGGTCCTCAATACATCTGAATAGTATAAAGGGATCGCGAGACCAAAACATTTGAGAACCAATGACGTAAAGGAGAGACCTTGGATGCCTTCGATTAGCATTCAAGTTGTTAACAGCCTGGTCCCACCCTACCTTTCCAGTCTCATCTCGTGCCTCTTCTCTCTTTCATGACTACACACACACACACACACACACACACACACACCCCTCTCTGCGCTAGACACCCACAGTGTGTTCCAGCCATCACACTTCACATTCCATCCACACTTGGCTCTGGTCACACGCATGCTTGTTTTCCTGTCACTTAGCTCCTCCGGCATGGGGATTCCATTCTGTCATTCATTCCTTTGTCTCCAGTCTAATCAAGAGTCTGAATCATGATGGAATTTATAAATATTTGATTTAATTACTGTATTTCATCAAATCTGAGATGCCATTAATTGTAAGATGCACTGTTAATTTATGAATCAGTGAAAAAGAAAAATTGTTGCTTCAGCTAGCTCACACTCCCGATTACGTCTTACAATGTGGGAACACGTATGGATAAAATACAGAATTACTAGGCTGGATTGTGGCTTAGCCCCTGCCGCTAAATTATTTTTTAGGACCAAGTTTCAGAAAACCCATCTGTAGTCCCAGTCCCCATCCAGGTGCAAAGGAATTACCGTTCAGAAGCTGGAAAGAGGCCCCAAGGAGCTGTACCCTCACTCATGAAACTGACTCATGTATTTTGTTTTCATGGTGTGTTTCTCCTAACAGTGGGAGGAAATCTTTCCCAAGATTCAGGAGGCAGAGTTGATATAAATTGGCATGGTATTTACATCCAAACAAATGACTCCAGAAGCGTATGTCCTTTTAGATGTTACAGGTAGTCATACAGATATTGCCATTTATAGGCATGAGGGGCATTCCCTAGCATGAGGAGATGAAGTGGCTTTGCCATTTCTTATGGTATCTTCACTTGCCTTTTCCTTCACCAGTGAAGCTGTCTCCCCTTGCCTTTCACACTGCCTGACTGCAACCTCCATGCAGAGTGAGTGTGGTGCCATGGTTGAGGCGTTGATTCTGGATTAAGGCTGCTTGAGTTCAAATCCTTGTTTGCCACAAATTTTTTTCAAAATTATTTTTGCACTTTTCCATACAAAACAAACTGATTTGAGTGTGCCTCCGCTGCTAAACAGCTTTTGGGCTGTCTATCCCCAGCCCTTGTAAATGCATCATTCCTGAGGCTGTCAAAGACTTGTTGCTTTTGAGGAAATGGAAGAGCATGGTCCACCTAGTAGCCAAGACCAGTTCCTCACCCTGAAGTTCTCTTATGCCACCACCAGTGGTTAATGCCCAGTGGTGGGTGTAATAGCGATGACCTATTTGGCATCCATTGGCAGTATGGAAATAGGGAGATCGTTTCATTGACACTACCATTCAGTGTTTTATACTAGAATAATTTGACTGGCTCTGATATGTGTTTCTTAAACCTAGCTGTGCATTAGAATCTCGTAGGGAACATTTTAACAAATCTCTCTGCCAAGACTCCACTTCAATCAAATCAGAATCCTTGGGCATAGGGTTTGGGCATCTGATGATGCTAATGTCTTAGGTCTGTGGTTCTTAAACTTCAGCATACAACACAGTAACCTGGAGAGCCAATTTAAACATTGACCACTGGGCCTACCCTTAGAGCCTCCGATTCAGTAGACCTGGGATGAGGCTAAAACTCTGCGTTTCTGAATTTCCAGAGAAGCTGAAGGCTTCTGCCCAGAGACTGCATTTTGAGAATCACTGCCACGCATAGGAGATGCCTTCAGCTTCCCTGCATCTCTTGAGCTGCATGGTGGGAAAGAGAATCCTGGAATAAAACAAGGATCAGTTAGGAAGGAAAAGAAGAGAAGGTGCCATGGAAGAAGCCAGCAGAATTCCTCACAAACATGAGGGTTAGAAATGGGTAGAGCTTGAAGTTTCATGTTACGCTTCAGGTTGTGCTGGAAATTAGCTTTTACTCTGATTTGAGAATGAAAAGGGCACCGGAGAGGACTGACTAAGGTTATCAAGCAAAGGGAAGACATCTTGTGAGTAACCCTTGGTCCTGACTGTCCAATGAGTGGGCCCATTGTAGAACTTTAAAAGACTATTTCTCATTTTATTCTGGGTAATTCTTTTGCAGAGCAAAAATTCGAGGCTGGGTTTTTTTTATTATTATGAAAACATTAGCAAATGTTCTTTAGGGAGAATAGATCTCTTTAATTCTGAAAGTCATTCACACAGAAAATTTAAGGAAGTAACACTTTCAAATGTGGTATTAACCCAGGAGGTCTGGATATACCAGGTCCTTAAAAGAGTCATGTTGATTTACTGTCTTTTATATTTTAGGTTGTGATTTCAAATCTGCATAAATCAACAGTTCTCTTCTGCAGATAAAACAGAGCCTCAATAAGACATTCTCATGGCAAACAATGCCAGTGAAGACTGAAGAACAAAATATCTTAAAACAATGAGATCTTATGACTTTGAGTACATTTCATTACACGATTGGCAGGAGAGTGTAGGTGAGAGGTGTCAGGTTCGCACTTAGAAGAGCTGTTGACACATGCAAATTCCCGTGTTAGCTCTACTCTTAATGAGTGGATTCAGTTTTTTATATGAAATTACTTTTGCTAAAACATATGGTGGGAGAGCACATAGAATTTTTAGTTCCCTCTTCTCTTCCTTGCTCTGCACGATGTCCTTCACCTCCCAGAGCTGGCTCATCTCCTCAACTGCAATACACAGACGACAAGTATAATGTCTACCTGCAGGATTGTTGTGATAGTTAAATGGGAAAGTTATGAAAACGTTTCACGTGTCGTAAGATGCCTTCCAGACGTGGGTGGTTGCTTTCTTACTGTCCTTAAATAACTTCTTTCTTTTGTTGCAATATTGTACGATTGTTTAGCAAATCTTGTGGAAGGAAGGAAGGAAGAGGGAGGAGAGAGAGAAGGGAAGAAATGAATGTGCGGGCAGTCTAGATGTCTTCACTCGGATCACTGAGTAGAGTGCCTACTGATGCACATGCATCTTGTGACCGGGGGCTGTTCCCGTGGGGGAGGGTCCAGCTTGTCAAACTCTGATAACATTCTGAGCGATTTCTTTTTAAGACGAGTAGTTTGAGCAGAATTTTTTAAATGAAAACAGGGGTTTTTTGCCACAAATCTTCTCTGAAAGTTTCCTGAAACAGGTAATCACTGCCCTTTACAAATGTGGTAGACACTGGCGATTCTTCAGGCTAGAACCCAAGGAGCCCCTAGAAAAGACAGCTGCCTTTGCAGCAGCCCCTTCCTGTCTCCCTGTCCTGTTCATCTGTTTCCCTTTCCCTTTCTGAGGGTCATTTCCATCACCAGGCTTTCTCTTCTCTTTGCTCTTCCCCTTTCTCCTTTGCTGTAGGTACCCTGGCAGCTCTTTGGGGTGAATTCCTTGCCTCTGCTCTGGAAGTACCAGAATATCATTCCGCTGTGAGCCGTGGCCAGTCTTATTACCTGTTTCCTCCCGTGCGTCTTCATTCATTTCCCCATCTGTACAATGGGTATTTGTTTCCCGTGGCTCCTGTAACACACTGGTGGCTTAAAACAGCAGATTGTTCGTTCTGTCACAGTTCTAGACGTCAGAAGCTGGACGCCACCCTCCCTCTGAAGGGAAGAATCCTTCCTTAATGCTTCTGTTCTGGTGTTTCCAGTCTCTGCCTCCATCTGCACACAGCCTTTCCCTCGCTTTCACGTGTCTCTCTTCTGTCTGTCTCTTGTAAGGACATTTGCCACTAGGTTTAAGGCCTACCTGGACAACCTCTGACATCCTGGATAAGCTCATCTCAAGGTCCTTAGCTTCATTGCATTTGCAAAGACCATTTTTCCACATAAAATCGCATTCAGAGGTTTCAGGGCTAAGATGTGGACGTTTCATTTAAGAGCCCTCCCCCTTAACTGACTACACTGTGATCTTGGTGTTCTTCATAGAGTTGTTGATGTAAGTATATCGAGCACTTAGCACAGTGCCCGGCTCAGAACAAGTGCTCAGTAAGTGCTGGGTACAGGTGGAGGAGCAGGTGGGATGTGAGGAAATGGAACCATGAGTTTATACGGCTTCTTGGAGAAGTTTGACCATAAAGAGAGGGCAAGAGGGGGCTGCAACTGGCAGGTATAGAAGGCTGAGTATTTTATTTATTTTTTAGATTAGAAAATATAGCTTATTTAAAAGTAAATGAGAGAGAGAGAGAGAGAGAGAGAGAGGGAGAGAGAGAGAGGGAGAGAAGATTCGCCTCCCCAAGGTGGGGGAGGGGGCCAAAGCCAGGAAGCATGGCGACAGCCATAGCTCAGAGAGCACATGGCCACACCAGAGTCTAGCAAGACAACGGCCTAGAAGGCTGGGTATTTTTTATTTTTTTTATGAGTTGGAGTCTCACCCTGTCATCCAGGCTAGAGTGCAGTGGCATGCTCACAGCCACCACAGCCTTGACCTGCTGGGCTCAGGTGATCCTTCCATCTCAGCCTTCCAAGTAGCCAGAACTGCAGGCGCACCCTGCCATGCCTGGCTAATTTTTTGATTTAGTGTAGAGATGAGGTCTCTCCAAGTTGCCCAGGCTGTTCTCGAACCCGTGGGCTCAGGTAATCCCCTTACCTCGGCCTCCCAAAGTGCTGGGATTATAGGCTTGAGCCACCGTGCCCGGCCAGGGCTGAGTATTTTAAAAGCCAGTGTGTTGAGCTGGTCCAAAAGCTCCCAGGAGGAGTCTCTGAGGGCTGAGTACTATGGGCTGTGAGCTCCAGAGGAGCACTGATGGGGTGCCCTCAGGGCAGGAGCCATGCTATACCCAATTCCTGTGTCCATGTGTCTCTAGGTGCACAAGATCTGTTTTCTGTCCTTGTTAACCACTGCCACTGCTGGGACATGATTGTGCCATGTTTGATGAGAAGAGATAAGAATGAGAGTCCCCTGTCCTGAGATCAGTGAGTCTGGTTAACACTGAGCATATGTGCTTTAATGATTCCCTTGATGTGTTCTCTCAAAGTCACACAACTGTCTCCCCACAGGGCAGAGCCCAGGCAGTGTCCTCACAGCGCAAAGTCTGCTAATTACACAGCAGCTCAGGAGAGAGCCCTAGTTCCCTCAGAGATGGAAACATTCAGCAGTTGACTTTGAAATGCCTTTGTTGGATGAAAACATGAGAGTGGGCCCAAAAGGCAGGGAAGTGGGTTTCAGGAGCAGCCCAGAGAGGGGCCAGTATTTTGCCTCAAGTACCTGTGAAGTCATGCCCTGGCAACCCTGGTTGCAGTGGGAGAAGGACTGGAAGCCTTAGAGTGGGGCCCTTGACCAGAGTTGGCAGTTGTTAAGATTGCAACTGCTGACCTGGAGGTCATAACAGGGCCTGGATAGTCCCAGGACTATGGGAGTGCCTGCTTACAAGCAAGCAAGAGTGACTGGACAGCTTTCTTGTCTGAACATATGGGGTCACATCTAAGTAGCTCTCCCCACAACACAGGAGACTCTCTGAAGGAGGAAAAGGAGGCTCAGACAAATACGGTCACATTATTTTAGTGGTATATTATTGTTATTTTGACCCGCGGTAAGTACAAAATAATTGAGCCCAGAAACTAAAATATAATACCTATTTTAAAATAGCCTAGCTATGGAAATTCCATAGCGGAAAAATGCCTTCTATTTTACCCCTACATTGGCCTGATACTGCTGGGATATTCATTTCTCTTTTGGTGAGTGCCTCAGTTGGCTGGTCCCATGAAGCGAATTGCTAAGAAGCCTTCCCAGGAAAGACCGACAGGAGATCTGGCCCAGAGAGGGGACCCAGCAAGGAGAGATATCAGACAAAACCCCACGGAGACTGACTTTGTCGTAGTCGCTCTTGAGATCTGTGGTAAGAGTTCAGGTCATACCTTCCACTTACCCCCATCACAGGTGACAGCGATGGAGTGTTACATTCCTGGATCTGTCAGTCATTGGTTAAAGGTACTGAGGACGTGCCTGGTACTGTTTAGACACTTTAAATTAGTGGCTTACGTATCACCACATTTAACACACAAAAAGCATTTGGAACATGCCGTAAATGCTGGATTGTTTACTGTTCTCACCCTCACCACATCTTCCCCTGCTTCTCCCATTTCTCTTAACATAAAGATGAGGCTTATCTCTCCTCCACTGCCAGGACCTTGTTCTCATTCTTGTGTATCATATTACAGGTCCATCTTCCTCCTCTCCCCTGTAAATCCCTGTCCAAAGTCTCGAACAGGCTGGAGGGTCCATCTGAGGCTGGAGGTGGCTGGTGAAGGGCTGGTTACTGAGCAACCCGTCAAGCGCCCCTTGGTTAGAGATGTAACGGAAATCCCTCTGGATGCAGTCCAGAAGTCCCCTGGACTGCTTCTGTGCATCATTAAATTGTCGTGAAAATGAGCATGCAAGATACCTCGTTCTTTCCCTGAAGTTGCGACTTTTATAGATGTTTTCCCATAGATGAAATTTCGGGAATCACTGCCAATCTGCCAATCCAAATTTCCCCAGTTAGTGAATACTCTGATAAAGTTCTGAAAACCAGGAAATTATTTATAGCCTTTCACAGGAATTCTAGTATAATTATAAAGGAAGAGGCTCAATCTCTGTGTGGGACATCCAGTTGTTCTTATGAGGAAGGTGGTCCAGGTTTTAGAGAAAAAACATTTTTATGTGTACAACAGGGAATTTAGACATTTGCCCTTTGATGCTGAGTGGAAAATGAGTTGGCTAGATGTCAAGTAATTTTTATTTTCTTACAAAAAAAAAAAGCGTACTGCTGGGGTCGAGAAGTGGGGAGGGACACAACATAAACAAGCGTAGCTGATTTCAAACCAGGCAAAGTGGGGACCAAAGGGAGGCCCAAACTTTACCTGTACGATGTCCACATGTATACCTAATCCTGAATTGTACCCCATATCTTTAAAATAAATAATCAGATAGATAGATAGATGGCAAGGGGGAGGGGAAAAGGAGGCATCAGATAAGCAGTTGCTAATCTGGAAAGAGATTAAAGGCCAGGATGTTACCACTTTCATTTTCCAGGACAGGATTTTTTATTCCTTAGAGTGTGTATATGAAAGAGTCATAAAGTAGTATACTTTCCAAGTTGGAAGGAAGATCCTTTAGGAATTCCACTCCATTTAACAGATGAGGAAACTGGAGCCATTCAGAGTAGAGCAGAGAAGTGTCCTGTCCAGGATCCAGGCCTGGTGGATGTGAGGGAAGAGGCTTCAACATTCGTCCAGGCTCCCGGTGCGGTGCACGTGCCAAGACGCCCTCTCCTGTCTCTCTCTGCCCAACCTTGTATCCCTATCGCACAGAGGCTCTCTTCCTTCCTCAATCACTCCAGCGTGTTCCTGGCTTGGAGTCTTTGACCAGTTGGTTGGTTCCGGCTGGCGTGGTCGGCTCCCAGTGGCTTCCCTCAGCACACCCCCTAGTCTCTCTCCTTCACATTTTCCTAGTTTAAGTTATGCACAGCACTTAGCGTCAGCTGATGTTTTTCTTGAATCTTTTGTTTATTGCCTGCATTTCCCTTTGGGATGTCAGGTGAGAGCCTGCGCACTATATTCTCAGCCTAGAGCAGTTCCTGGCATGTGGAAGACGCCCCCAGACATGGCATTAAAGTGGATGAGTTGGACAGAGGCGCAACGGACAGGTGTCTCGAGTGGCCCGTGTTGTCAAGTGAGACTCCACTAGAGAGAATGGGAATTGTGGTCTAGGTTAACCCTGGCCAGTAGACATACAAGCTCATGGAACATGAGCCACGTGTATAATATTAAGTTTTTTAGTTGCTACATTAGAAAAAGTGAAAAGAAATAGGTAAAATCGATTTAAATAATATATTTTATTTAACTCAGTATATCGAAAATATTATCATTTCCACGTATAAGCCATATAAAAAATGATTAGTGAGATGTTTTCCTTTCTTTTTTCCAGACTGAGTCTTTGAAATCTCATGTGTAATTTGCACTTACTTGCAGCATATGTCAATTTAGACACCGACTTTTTGTCAGGACTATCTGATTGGCATTTGGACGTCATCAAATTTACAGTTGGAAAGATACATTTACATATGTAAATTTTTTCTAGTAACTGTATTAGTTATCAGTCTTTAAATTTAATTTAGTTAAAATTAAAATTTTTTAAATCTGGTTTTTCGGCACAAAGCTTAGTGCTACATGAGACCAGTGGCTGCCCAGGTCAGTGTCAGTTGCATCAAGCAGTTCGTCTCTGAGGTTCCTTTGCCCCTCCTGCCCTGTATCAGCCCTGTGGGATAGTCTGGGGGAGGCACAGCACTCAGGCCATGTGCTTGCAGCAAGGACTCTGCCTCTAGTCCATCAAGTTGTTGACCATCATGCTAAGAGATAGGAGTTGGCAAATCCTTTTAAGACCTTGAGAGTTCCATGGTTTTATTCTGATTTGTTCTAGAAAAGAGCAAAGTCAGAGTGTGCCATCCAGGGTTGAACACAAAACATAGTACGCACATGCAGGCATCTCTGGAGGCATCATTCAGGGCTTGAGACAGAGGGAATCAGTGAGCAGAGGGCCTGCCTCCAGAACAGCCCTGCCTGGGTTCATGCACTCGCCCACTGAGGCAGGGAGTTGATGTTTGCTGGAGGGCTTACTCACTCTGATCCTTCCCAAGTCTCTGAACTAAGGAGCAGCATGCTTCAGAAGAGTGTTTGAGGTCCCCACCCCTCCGAGGACCTCTGCCTGCTGTCTCATCTGAATACCATACTGTGAGCTGATTCCCCCAGCATCTCCAAAGGAAATTGTTTCATAGTGTGTGTCCCTCGGGGGAAGAACAAGGGTCAGTGTTCTATTCTGAAACATCGGATGTCACAGGCTTCTGTCACGGCCCTAAGTTGATTACCAAGTAACAGTTCTTCTCTGCTAAGGACATGAGCAGACGAACTCTAATTGAGATATCCAGGGCTCCGATTCTCCAGACAGCCAAGTAGACAAAAGCCGAAGCTTGTCATGGGGAAAACTGTCTCAAATAAAACTTTCAGTCATAATAATTTGCAGGTAGAGCTCTTTCTCAAATGAACAGACCATCAAGAATGGAATCCTTGGAAGACAGCTCTGCTTTAAATCCATCTCTACAACCTCTGGGAGGCACCAGACCATTTGGTACCCTTCTGTTTTCCTGATATTTCACCATACCTTTATAAAGAACCTACTATGTGCCAGGCATTGTGCTAAGCACTGGAAATGAAAAGACATGAGCCCTGTTCTCCAAGAGCTCCCAGGCTGGTAGAGAAAGAGGCTTCACACAGAGAACTGTAGGGCAAATGTGGTTAATCGTGATCTTTTGTCACAGTGCTCCCCAACTTTTTTGGCATCAGGGACTGACGTCATGGAAGACAGTTTTTCCATGGACGGTGGGTGGGGGGAGATATGTAGTTCTCCACCCTCTGTCCATCAAACTCATGAGGAGTACACAACTTAACTCCTTCACATGCACAGTTCACAACAGGGATTGTGCTCCTATGAGAATCTAATGCCACCGCCGATCTGACAGCGGACAGAGCTCCAGTCGCCCACCACACACCTCCTGCTGTACAGCCCAGCTCCTATAAGGCCATGGACTGGTACCAGTCCAGGGTCTGGGGGTTCAGGACCCCTGTTTTATCAGACAGAATGCCTGTTGCAGGTATGGCCCTTTGGCAAACTCTAGCGATGCAGAGACATATAAACTATCTCTGCTTCCAAAAGCTTATGGTATCAGTCAAGGAGACAGGTACAGAATATGAGAGATATTACATTATAGGCTAGAGTAAGAAGCCACAGGTCAAACCATATTCTTAAATCCAACTTAATTAGTAATTACTCTTCTGTGTATGTTTTAATTGGTTCTGAATGTGGAGAGAGGAAATGATTAGTCCCCATAACCAACATGACTACCAAAGGAAACTGGTATTTTTCCATCTAATATGCCATCGACTCATCCTGGCAACCCTGTTGATAGGCACCATTTTAACACCATGTTCCTGTAAAGAATATGCAATCCCCAGAATGCCCACGATCAGAGAGCGGGAAACTTCTAGCTAGGAGAGTGCTAGAGCCAGGGAGTCTTCATACAGCTAGGAGGTCTTCTTACTTCAAGTCCAGTATCGTTTCCAGAATCCCACAGCCTCCCATATTTCACCCAAGTACTTGGAAAGTTACCACCTACTGAAAACAGCTGTGCCATCCGATTGTGTGTCTCCATGGAGTTTTTGCAACTTCAGCCAGTGAACTCCTCTCGCCTTCCCTTTGCAATATGCCTTATCTTGTTTTAGCAGCTTTGGTGGTTGGTCTTTTTGTTTCTCCCCTGGGTCTGTTAAAAGAAATAAACAGTAGCAAGATAGATCGTGTTGGCTCTCAAGGCAGATATTGACTATGTAATATTTAGGAAAAGAAATGTCTCAACCCACTGAAGCAGTGGGCTATTCCTTTTATAAGCTAATGAATCTGTGGCTCATTTAGCTCCCCCCCCCACTTTTTTTTTTTTGGTTAGCAAGCTCTGGTTGTGCCATCCTTATAGCTATATTTTTAGAAGTCTCAGATTATTATAGCAACTGTGGAAAGGGATGGGAAAAGAAATCTGGCTCCCAGTATACATCCGCTTAATTGTTTCTCAAATTAAATTAGTTTTCATCTGGCCCCTAGAGGATGCTGCATCCACCCCTGCTGCTAATTGAAAGCTGCTGCCCTTGCATGGTCGCTGAGAGGCTGTCAGGTGATGAGAGGTGTTTTGCGGGGCGGTGGGCCTCCTTCTCATCCAGGTTATTCTGGGTACCAGCAGAGCCTGAGAGAGCAGAGGTGGGAAAGGCCAGACAAGAAGCCTATATGAACATGACATCTCCGTCACAGTGCCAAGTGAAACACTGACAATTTGTGCTGAGTCTGGTACCCTAATCATGAAACTCAAGCCTCATTCGAGCTGATGTGCTAGGAGGAAGAGACAGGAACGGGACAGCCCCACTGTGTGTCAGAGGGTGACAAGGAATTGAGGGAGTAAATATGCATGGAAGACTGTTGGCCTGCATCAGTGCAGTGAAGGGCAGATAACTGTTAATATGAAAAAAACTTGGAAGGTGTCGTAGAGGAAAAACTCAAGTAGGGAGTACGCTGAGCATAAAGGATGTAAACTGATGTGTTGCTGCCATCTCCTGGGACCCCCAGCAGTAACGCCTCCCCAGCATGTCCCAGTGCTGCCTCTGAGGGCCTCGCCTCTGTCTCCTCCCTCCTCTGCTAGGGCAAGTGTGAGTGTGTCCACGTGTTCACCTTCTCTCCCCCACCTCAGACTTCTGCCTCCATTTCTCCATTGGCATTCTAGTTTTCTGTGGGCATTAGAACCCTGAGGTAAATCTCTCCCAGGATTGCCTGTTGGTTCTGCCAACATCTTTCCCAAGGGAACTGGATTTTATTTCCCATGAGTCCTCATCACTGAAAGTCTCCCCACCACTATGGCAGAGAAGCAGACTTGGCCTTGAATCTTTGGATGTTGCCTATGCTCAGCGCCACACCTGAGCTACGGTTACCTGCCCAGATTAAGACTGGACATCCCAAAGCCCCTGGACATCATGAGTTGGACTCCCAGGTGCCCACAGCTGCACTGTCTGCACAGGGCCATTTGCTTCAGCTCACCTCCTACTTGGTCTTGGTTTTACCACCCCTGGTCCATGGCGGAGGCATTACCATGCCTTATGCCAGACCCATATGGCACAGCATATTTTTCCTTTAGCGTTTGTTGTGTTTTAAAAGAAAAAATGCAAGATGTGGCCCTAAGACCAGTTGGGGGAGGGGGGCGGAATCTGTGTTGCTTTTTACTTTATTTCTTCAGGAGAAGGATGGTATGATTCAATGAGAAGAAGATAAGTGATAAAAAATATTTGGAGAATGTTTCGTGTCCCAGAGTAACAAAGAATCAAGAAATGCAGATAAAGGTGCATAAGGAATGAGAAAAAGGGTCATAGTTGAGTCCAGGGTTTTTATGAAGATATGAGGACAAAAGATCAGGCTGGTGGAAGGTCAGAGAAGAAAATGAGAGAGAAAGAGGAAGAAAAATACGAGACAGAGAATTAGAGTTGAGAGGAAGGAGAATTTTTTTGAGCCACACTTACTCCCACAGTTGGAGATCAATGACAGTTTTAAGTCATGATATTTTATTTTCTGTTTAGTACAATTTCTAGAGCAAAAGTCTCCAAAAGCCCAGCATATGTTGTCTGAGAATCCATTTGATGATTTGCAGATATTTTACTAATTCCACTGATTGACCGCTGAAGCTGTGTCTGCTAACTGTGCAAGTAGACTGTTGGAGTGCATTTTGGCAGATGGTTGGTGTGACGAGGACATCAAAAGTCATAGATGTCCCAAGAAATGGAAGAAGATAAAAAGACTAAAGTGAATCAAATGGGCACCAGACCGCCATTGAAAAACAAAGCTCGTTAAATTTTCTGAGTCCAAAATTCAAAATACTACAGAACGCGATGGATGTGTTCATTGTACTGAATTATTTATATCAGAGCAAAGCAGGGTCAAGGAAGCAGCCAGACCTTTGTGGTATGTTTTTAAGTTCCTCAGAAACTTCTATGATAGTGACATCAATGATTGCATCTTCAGTTGTTGCTTCCACAGATAACCCTGATCATTTTTATCTCCTAGCTGGTGACACTGAAGAGGTATATTCATCTGAGTTGGAACCCAGCTACAGGAGGCTGTGTCATTTTAAATTAACTTCTGTAGTCAATAAATTTTCTCCACATTAAGGAATAGCTTTTAAATTATTTGAATAATATGATAATTTAAGTGATTACCATACATACAGTAGAAAACTTTGTAATAAGGAAAGGAAATTTTGTTTTATGGGGAATATAGTAGTTGTGTGAATTTTTTTTAAAGAGCTGGGGTCTCACTGTATTGCCCTCAAACTCCTAGGCTCAAGTGATCCTCCCACCTCAGCTTTCTGAGTTGTGATGTGTATTTTTAGGCTTCAAAAAACTAGACTTACTAGTACTAGAGTCACATTCAATAATCTAGAAACACGGGACTCTAGCTAAGGTCTAGATAGGACCATACTAGATTATAGATTTTTTATTCATTATACAGTTGACCCTTGAACAGCATGGGTTTGAACAGAGTGAGTCCACTTTTACGTGAATTATCTTCCCCGCCCCCCAACATCCCTGAAACAGCAAGACCAATTCCTCCTCCTCCTCCTCCTCTTCAACCTACTCAATATGAAGACAACAAAGATGAAGAACTTTATGCTGATCCACTTCCACTTAATGAATAACAAATACATTGTTTCTTCCTTATGTTTTTTTTATGCAATGTATGTATGTAACCAACTTAATGATTTTCCTAAAAACATTTTCTTTTCTCTTGC
>CAUYQG010170023.1:0-10767 GCA_963574415.1 Tarsius wallacei | reverse complement strand
TGAATATGTCCGCTGTCTCTCAACATATCTTAATATTTTCAGACCACACACACACACCTTTCATCATAGTCCCATAGTCTGAGGGGATGAAGGGACTTCCTTTACCTTTCTTTCTTTCTTTCTTCCTTTCTTTTTTTTTTTTTTTTTTTTTGGTCGGAGTCTCACTCTGTTGCCCAGGCTGGAGTACAGTGGCACACTCACAGCCACCGCAGCCTCGATCTGCTGGGCTCGCGAGCCTTCCACCTCAGCCTTCCAAGTAGCTGGAACCACAAGTGTGCACCACCATGCCCGGCTAATTTTTTTATTTATTGTAGAGGTGAGGTCTCACCAAGTTGCCCAGGCTGGGCTCGAACCCGTGAACTCAGGCTATCCTCTTACCTCAGCTTCCCAAAGTGCTAGGATTATAGGTGTAAGCCACTGCGCTCAACCTTCTTTCTTTCTTTTTTTTTTTTTAAGAGACAGAATCTTGCTGTGTAGTCCAGGATTCAAGCAATGCTCCAGCCTCAGCCTTCCACAGTGCTGGGATTACAGGCATGTGCCACTGCGCCCAGCCTTCCTCTACATTTCTAAGAGAATCCCAGGTGGCTTGGGTTAGAAGAGAAAGGACTGAGGAAAGTAGAGGGCGAAAAGAGGGGGAAGAACTCCCAGATCCTGGCTCCACCTACCCTCTTTCCTGCTCCCTGATCCTGATTCTTCCAGAACCAGAAATTCACAGTGCACCTCCCCCTCTCCTCCGGGGAACAGGTTGTGTTTAGAACAGGGAAAATGGGAGTCACTCCCCTCTTAATCTCCCCCGACTTTCCCACCTCACCTGGTGGCCTCTTCCCCACTCCCCTACCTTCTCCCTGTCCCTGTGGCCCATGAAGCTGAACCTGGAGAGGATAGTAGGGGAGGGTCCTCTCCGAGCTCCGTGCGGGGGGGGGGTGCCTTCACCTCTGACCCTCATAAAATATCCCTAAGATGAGCTAGGGTTTACTCTCAGGGGCTCAAACCTAGTGGCAGAGATGGACAAGCACACAGATGGCCCCAATATGTTAAGTAATATCACTAATTTTTTTTGTAGTAGGAATCTCACTCTGTCACCCAGTCTGGAGTGCAGTGGAATGCTCCCAGCACCGCAGCCTTGACCTGCTGGGCTCAGGTGGTCCTTCCATCTCAGCATTCCAAGTAGCTGGAGCCACAGACATGTACCACCACGCCCGGCTAATTTTTTTGATTTATTATAGAGACAAGGTCTCACCAAGTTGCCCAGGCTGGTCTTGAACCCCTGGATTCAGGCAATCCTCTCGCCTCAGCCTCCCAAAGTGTTGGGATTACAGCCTTGAGTCACTGAGTAATATCACTATTAAGTCCTGTGATGGAGGGGTGCATATGTGACACAGAGCAGGGGCCCTGTGATCCTAGCAAGAGCTCAACAGGTGCCAGTTGACCAGCTGGGCAAAGGGGAGAAGGCAGCCAGCATTTTCTGAGCACCTGCTAAATGCCAGACTTTTTCACACAGGTTGCATTATTTAATCCTGAAACATCCTTCAAGGTAGAATATAGCAGTATCTTTACACAGGGAAGAAACAGAGGCTTGGGGTGGTGAAGCAACCTTTGCAGGGTCACACAGCTAACACGCTGACTCTTGTTCCGCCCAGGGCACTGTCTCTGCTAGATCGGGTACGTAGCCACCCCTCCAACTCCCCTTCCAACACTCTTTCTTTTTTTTTCAGTCAGAGTCTCACTCTGTTGTCCAGGCTGGAATGCAGTGGCACACTCACAGCTACCCCAGCGTCGACCTGCTGGCTCAGGCAATTCTTTCACCTCAGCCTTCCGAGTAGCTGGAACTACAGACACACACTGCCACGCCCAGCTAATTTTTGATTTATTGTAGAGACGAGGTCTCGCCAAGTTGCCTGGGCTGGCCTCGAACCCACAGGCTCAGGCAATCCACTCGCCTTGGCCTCCCATAGTGCTGGGATTACAGGCTGAGCCACCGAGCCTGGCCCTCCAACACCCTTATCCATCCTCAGCGCCCCTCCCAGCTGCCCTGCAAGGGGAAGCAACTTCATGAAGGCTACGTAGACGTTTTAGTCAAATGGATGGAAGACTGGACTGAGGTCTGCTGGCCTTCCCTGTCCTCTCTCCAACACAGCCTCGGCCCTGCCACCATGGCTGGGTGGCTAAGAGCATGGCCCAGCCTGCCTAGATGTGAGCCCGGACTCTGTTGCCCACCGAGCGTGTGGCCCTGAGGAAGCTCTGCCTCTCTGTGCCTCAGTTTCTCCATCTGTAGCTGGGACGTGATCATCATAAGGGTTTTTGTGAGGATCCAGTGAGCTAATACCTGCAGAGTGTTTAGAACAGTGCCAGGCACACCGATGAGTCTTGCTCCGTTTATAAATGTGATGTAAGTGCCAGGCACTCTCATAATCAAGGGAGGATTACTAACACCTCCTCATGGCAAGCCATGGGCTCTGTGCAAGGAACAGAGGGCAGGATCCTGAGTCTTTCTTCAACCTGATTCATTTTTTTTTTTTTTGAGTTGGAATCTCACTCTGTCACCCAGACTGGAGTGCAGTGGCCGCTCCCGGCCACCATAGCCTCGACCTGCTGGGCTCCGGCGATCCTTTCGCCTCAGCCTTCCAAGTAGCTGGAACTACAGGCGCACACTACCATGCCTGGCTAATTTTTTTTTTTTTTAATTGTAGAGATGAGGTCTCGCCAAGTTGCCCAGGCGGGTCTTGAACCCGCGGGCTCAGGCAATTCACTCACCTCAGCCTCCCAAAGCGCGGGATTACAGACTGAGCCACCGAGCCCAGCTCAACCTGATTCTTAAGGTCAATAAACTTTCCTTAGTCTTGGCCCTAGAGACCCCAAAGGGACTCCAGACAGGCCTCTCTGCTGCTATCAGAACCTTTGCTTATTCCCCACACCAACGCTCTGGTTTCACGGGGCTGAGCCCTGCGCTTTGGCCCTAAGTCCAGGCCTGAGCATATGCGCAGTGCTGTCTTGCAGTCTTTGGGCCCTGCCATTTGCCAGGTACCTGCTCTGTGCTGGGCCCTGCTGGGAGGTCTCCCTGAAGGAATGTGGAATCCAGGGAGGCCACACAGCCATCTGTCCCTTTATAAGATTGGGCCCTCTTCCTATGGGAGTAACTAAGAAGCACAAACCTCTCCCTTTCCAGGGCTGTCTGGGAACATCATTCAAAATATTTATTGAGCACCTACTATGCGCTGACCAAAGCAGCAGAAATATAGCAGCAAAAAAAAACAGACAAAAATCCCTGCCCTCGTGAGCCTTCACTCAAGAGAGGCAAACTGCTGAGCTCGGTGGCTCAGTCTGTAATCTCAGCACTTTGAGAGGCTGAGGCGAGTGGATTGTCTGAGCTCATGGGTTCGAGACCAGCCTGGGCAACTTGGTGAGTCGTCGTCTTTACATTAAATTTAAAAAATTAGCCTGGTCTGGTAGTGCACGCCTGTAGTTCCGGCTACTTGGAAGACTAAGGTGGAAGGATCACCAGAGCCCAGCAGGTTGATGCTGGGGTGGCCATGAGTGTACCACTGCACTCTCCAGCTTGGGCGACAGAGTGAGACTTCAACTCAAAAAAAAAAAAAAAAAAAAGAAAGGAAGAAAGAAAGAAAGAAAGGTAAAGGAAGTCCCTTCATCCCCTCAGACTATGGGACTATGATGAAAGGTGTGTGTGTGTGTGTGTGTGTGTGTGTGTGTGTGTGTGTGTGTGTACATGCGCATGCGTGAATTGTGGGGAGGAGAAGATAAGTAGTTTATTTCTTTGTCTGAAGAGATTATGAAGGGGGGATTAGGGGGGATAAACAGTGGAGCCTCTTCAGATGAAGAGAGTCCCAGGGAAGGTTGCACCCAGAGAGGCGAGAGTACTGAACACTCCTGTGTCACCCTTTGACCCTTATCTGCAAAGCCAGCTGGTCAGGAATGACTGTTCCCATCAGAGCTGGGTGGAAGCAGGGCCTCCCCAGAGGTTAAGTCAGAGGTTCTCCACGGGGTGATTATGTCCCCCAGGGAACACCTGGTGGTGTCTAAAGGCATTTTTGATTGTCATAACTGGGATGGGGACCTACTGGCATCTAGAGGGCAGAGGAAAGGGATGTGGCTAAACACCTTCCAGTGCACAGGACAGCCTCACAGCAAAGAACTTTCCATCCTCAGATGTCAAGCAAGCCGAGGTCGAGAAGCCAGGGTTAAGTGAGTTATCTATAAGGCCCCAACATGGTGAGGTGAGCCACTCCATGCCCTTTCACTATGGGGTCACCCTGGGAAGCCTCTACCCTGCCTGCCCCTGGGACTGAGGGTGTCGGGCTCTCCTGGGATGTCGTTGTCCATCCAAGGAAACTGGAGAGCATCAGAGGGCAGCCCAAGGCAATGAAGGTTTGAGTTTACCTTCCTGGTACCACTTCCCTGGAACCCCCTGTTTCCTGCTCATCACCCAGTCCAAGGAGTCACTTCTCACTGTCTGAACCCCAAACCCTGCTTAAAACCTGCATAATCAGTCCCCAGAGTCTGAGCTCCTTACTCAGCTTGGACAGGGAGGGAGGACACACATCTATCCACACCACCACAGTTGTCATCGAAAATGCCCCAACTGGGCCATGCTTGTCATCCCAGCACTCTGGGAGGCTGAGGTGGGAGCATGGCTTGAGCCCAGGAGTTTAAGACCAGCCTGGGCGACATAGCGACACCTTGTCTCTACAAAAATTAAAAAATTAGCCAGGCGTGGTGGCATACACGTGTTGTCCCAGCTACTCAGGAGGCTGAGGTGGAAGGATCGTTTGAGTCCAGGAGGTCGAAGCTGCAGTACGCTATGATCGTGCCCAACGCACTCCAGCCTGGGTGACAGAGTGCGATCCCAATACAAAAAAAAAAAAGAGGGTGGCCAATCCAAGCCCTGTCATGTGGGCTCAGGATGTGGGCAAGTTGAGACAGACAGATCAAGGTGGCTTGTAGAAAACGCAGGTAGATGGCCAGAGCAATACAGTGGTCCCCCTTATCTGTGGGGGTTACCTTCCAACCCCCCTAGTGGGCACCCAAAACCACAGGTAGTACCAAGCCTCATATATTCTATGTCTTTCTTATACACACACAGCTATGATTAATCTATATATTAGGCACAGTAAGAGATTAACTACAATAGCTAATAATAAACTAGACCAATGATAACCATATGCTGTAATATTAATAATAAATTCATGTGAATATGTCCGCTGTCTCTCAACATATCTTAATATTTTCAGACCACAGTTGACTGCCAGTAACTGAAACCCTGAAAAGCCAAACCAAGGATGGGGAGCGACTTCTGTGGATTATAGGCATGGATGCATGGGAAGCTTTCAGTCTCCGGCGCACAACCTGTCTCCACCATCAGATTGGGGACATGTAGGTTTTTAAAAACTGAATCTATTTTATTTTGTTAATTGATAAAAACTGTATATGTTTGTCGTGTACTACACAGTGTTCTGCAATATATATATGTTTTGAAATAATTAGCTCAACCGAGCTAATTAACATCTCATATACTCATGACCTCATATACTCATTTTTTTGTAGTGAAAAGACTTAACAGCTTCTCTTTCAGCGATTTGCAAAACACAATGCCTTGTTAATTAGGTGACCTGTAGATTTATGGACAGCTCCGTTTCCAGAGCTGGAAGGACACTAAGATGATGTCTCAGGGAACTTCTCCAATTCCTTTCTTTTCTTTTCTTTTTGAGATGGGTTCTTGATATATTGCCCAGCCTGCTCACAAACTTCTGGGCTTAAAGAACAAGGATTGGGTTTAGGGTCTTTTGCTAGGTCTAGACTTCCTGGGATCAGGTAAACAGTGAGGGCCTGTGAAGCTGGGAGACTGGGTCTGGAGACCAATGGCCTCAGGGAGCCCCTTGCAGGGCTACCAGCTGCCCCATCCCAGGCTGAGGATGAGGGACAGGATTGAGCCCTTCTACTGGCCAAGGTTGGCTGCCCTCTGACCACCCCAGTCCCCAGAGGAAACACAGCCTCCCCTTCCCTCAGAGTCCACTCTTCCCAGCTCCTGAAGTTCAGTCTCAGGCTTGCCTCAGGTAGGCCTGCTGCTGCCATCTTTCTGGGATCTGATCCTCACGCATGGCACTGGGATGGCCGGCCCCTTTCTCCAAATCCCCAGTGGAGAGAAGGCGGGAGGATTCCTGCCCTGCCTTTCACCCAGAGACCTACTTTCCAAACAGTCTGAGGGAGCATCCAGACTTGGGGAGCACCCAGTCTGATGGAAGAGTTACAGTCCCCACCCTCCGGGGCACCCCGTTTGGTGGACACAGCCTCTTCTCTGGGCAAAGGCCCGAGACCGCAGGGGTCGCAGGTGTGAAACACCCATCAGAGCTTACCTGGGGAGTACAGCATGCTGGTGGCCAGCTCAGAGCTTGACAGTTGAAGGCTGAGGGGGTGGGAGGAGAGACCCTCCCCCCCAGAACTCTCTAGTTGCAGTGAGATTCCTAGGTCACTGGCCTGTTTAACAGCTGCCCTCCCCTTCTCTCCTTCCCAACTCTCACCGCCAGAAACCCAGCCCCTCCCATGGGGCCAGTCCCAGTCCTCCAGCAGAGGTCCACCCTGTTTGGGGACAGAGGACCCCCACCCTGGGTGGCCTCCATCAGCCTGACTGTCCTCACCCTGTCATCCAATCAGGGCAGGCCCAAGTTCCTTTCTTTCAGCCCAAAGCTTCCAGGAAAGGGTTGTGCCTGACACACCAACCTGATCTTTCTGTCAAAAGGCCTTCATTTCCAAAGCGCCTTTCCCACTGATGTGGCGTCCTCCCTGTATATCTATGTCTCCACATGGCACCCTCCTCTGTGTCTCCTCTTTCTCCCTCTTTTTTATTTTTTTGAGTTGGGGGTCTCACTCTGTCGTCCAGGCTGGAGTGCAGTGGCATGCTCCTGGCTACCGCAGCCTCGATCTGCTGGGCTCAGGCCATCCTTCTGCCTCAGTCTTCCAAGTAGCTGGAGCCACAGGTGTGTGCTGCCACATCCAGATAATTTTTTGATTTATTGTAGAGATGAAGGTCTCGCCAAGTTGCCCAGGCTGGTCTCGAACCTGGGGGCTCAGGCAATCCTCTCACCTTGGCCTCCCAAAGTGCTGGGAGCCACCGCACCTGGCCTGACCTCATCTTAATTTAACAAATTATATCTGCAAAGACTCTATTTCCAAATAAAGTCACAGTCTCGTGTACTGAGGGAGAGGACTTCAACATATCTTTTTGGGAGATGCAATTCAACCCACAACCCTCTCCCAACGGGCTGCAGTCTGGCACGATTAGGCCGCTGGTCTGACTGTATGTCCTGTCTCTTCACGGAAAAGGAGAATGCTTTAAGCTGGGGACTCTGTTTCAGAGCGTAGTCTTCACCAGCGTGTACGATGGTTCAGGACAGGGATTGTCGAGGTCACCCCAGTGCCCCTCAGCCCTGCCTGTCATTAATCAGGCACAGAGCAGGCACTCAGGCAACCGGCCGGAATCACAGAGCCTGTTCCAAGCTCCAACACAAGCTGACCGTGGGCAAGTCCTCCCCTACTCTCCTTTCTGTATCTCGATGTCCTCAACTACAAGAATATATACGTGTATATTTTAGAGACAGGGTTTCACTCTGTTGCCCAGGCTGGAGTGCAGTGGTTTAATCATAGCTCACGGCAGCCTCAAATTCCTGGGCCCAAGTGATCCCCGTCTCACCCTCCCAAGTAGTTGGGATTACTGGCACATGCCACCATGCCTGGCTAAGAATATTAGTTTATTAAGTTCTTATTATGTGCCAAACATTGGGTTAAGAACTTTCTACTTATTTAATCCTTTAATAGCTCTAGGACATGGTATTGTTATTCCCATTTTTTAGATGGGGAAGGTGGGGTCCAGAGGCTGGTAAGTGGCTAGGTCAGGATGTGAACCTGAAACCTCAGTTTTTGTTTTGATTTTTTTTTGGAGTTGGAGTCTCACTCTGTCGCCAGGCTGGAGTGCAGTGGCACACTCACGGCCACCCTAGCGTCTCCCTGCTGGGTGCCGGCGATCCTTCCGCCTCAGCTTTCCAAGTAGCCAGAACTACAGGCATGCGCTACCACACCCAGTTAATTTTTGATTTATTGTAGAGATGCCAAGTTGCCCGGGTTGGTCTTGAACCCGCGGACTCAGGCAATCCACACGCCTCGGCCTCCCAAAGTGCTGAGATTACAGGCTGAGCCACCAAGCCCGGCCAAACGTCAGCTCTTATCCATTATTTTCTGCTGCCCTCAGTTGTAAAAAGGGAAGTGAACTTTGGGGGTCCTGTGTCCTCACTTCCCCCTTCTGTGAATCTACCCTTTGCACTCTTGGCTCTCTCATATTGTGATCGGCCCCTGCCCTGAGCTCTGACGAGGCACTGGGGCAGGGTGGTGGGCAGGGGTGTCTCTTCTGACGCCCTCCCACCTGGGGAAGGGCTCTCCTTGGGTCCTTTGCTGTGTGTGCCCAGTGGGCATTATCTAGATCTGAGTCTGTCCAGGCCACACTGTGCAGACAACGGCCCTTGCCAGACAGTGGGGCGTCTGCCCAACCACACAGAAAACAGGCTTCAGGTGCACCGGGTGTCTTCACGTGGCCAAAGGGCTTCTTTCAAAGTCGTGCCAATTTCTGCCCACTCCCCAACTGGCACTCTGCTCCCTCACCTTAGCCTGGCAGCTCCCCCAACCCCAAGACTTTAGGGACTCCACCAGGGAGGTCATGTTTCACGAGGCTGCAGACCTGACACACACGTGGAGACTGAGGCCAGGACCAAGGCCCAGACCTCTCTGCTGTCGCTGGCCACCTCCTCCCATGGGCTGGGCTTGGGCGCTCCTGCCCCTTGCTGGTGGCAGCAATCTTCAGCAGGGTTGCCTGCATCTGCTGCTCCTCCTGTTGCGGTTTCTTGGTGACTCTCTGCAGACCTTTGTGGCACTTGTTGCCTCCTCCTCTGGGGTCTCTTCTCCCCCCTGGGAGTTCCCTTAATTTTTTCCCGTGGTATTGCATAGTGAGTTAGTGACAGAATCAGGACGAGAACACAGGCCTCCTGGCTCTTGCTGTACACACAATACGAAGGGGGATCCAAAAAACCCGGAATTATCTTTGGGAGGGCAGGCCCCTTTTAGTACAGGCTACCCCACTAGGTAAGTGTTCTAGGAGCCCATAGGTATTAGTGAACCAGTTAGCGTTTTTGTGAGAGGCTGTGTCTAGCTTCAGGGAAAATTTTTCTGCAGATTTTTTCAGTGCATTTGCCCATTTCATGATAGGCAATTTACAAGCTCAGGAGGGGTTTTGTCCTGGACCAGCACATGGGTTTTGCAAGGCCTTTCTTCCTTGAATCTCTGTCCTGTATGTCCTGTCTCTCCCAGCTCTGAGCTGAGACCTCTTTTCCTGATTGTAGTGAATTCCAGAGACCCTCAGGGATTCAGGGGATGGGTGGAACAGAGGGGGCGGGACTGGTGTGGTGGCCACTTAGCACAGGGGCCCTTCCTGCCTCTGAGACCCCTCTGAAGACTTTCCCCTGGCCTTACACTCTCTTCTCCCTGTTGAAGACTAAACAAGAAGTCCCTTGCCCTGGGTCTTGCAGGGATCCTGAATGGGCCCTCCGGATCCACAGGAAGATGGAGAGGCCCAGCCCACATGCCCAGGGCGGCAACACGAATCAGACACCCACTTCAGAGCTTTTCTCTTCGTTTTTATTTTAAAGGAAAAAAAAAAAAAACAGTGCAAAAACCCATTTTTCCAGTGTCAGCCTTGCCCACCCCCACCCCCAGGTCACCCCCCCATTTGGGGCCTGATTCCTCCTCCCACTCAGCATCCCCTCCCCTCTCATGCATTCCATAGGGGCTGGAGGTTCCACTTCCCTGGAGGGCCAGATCCCAGGGGGAACTGGGGGGAGGAAAGAACTGCGGGGGCAGCCCCTGATCTGCCTGCCCCCGCCCCGGTCTCCAGCCATGGCACCAGGTACCCCTCTTGGCTCTCATTAACCCTTTCCTGGCCACACTACTAGCTGGGGGGGTACTGATCTGGGGGAACTCCCTCCACGCCCCACCTTGCCCCGGGGCCGGCTCGGGGCGCTCCTCACTGAGGCTGGGGGGCTCCCTCCCTCCATCATGGGGGAGAGCGGCGAAATCCCCAGGTTTAAATACCTTAATGAAAGCTGGGGACGGGAGAGGAAGGGGCTTTAGATCTAATAAATTATTAGCGTTTTAGTGTCCGTGGGGGTGGGGTAGGGCAGGGCGTGGCCTCCAGGGCCCCCCTCCCCTTACTGGTGAATCTCATTCTCTATGAGGCTGTCCTCGCAAGACTGGAAGTCTGTGTCCGTGAGGCCATCGGGCGGCATCAGCAACTCCTCATCTTGGGACGAGGACGATGGGGGCTCGTCTCCTGAGCTCCCAGGAGCCCCATCCCCATCCCCGTCCACCTCTGAGTCCTGCAGCACCTGAGCGATGTATCTCTGGAAGGGGAGAGGAGCAGGGGTGAGGGGGACAGCTGCTCCTCATGGTTTGGGGGGACCGGGGAACCCCAGGGCTTGTGGGACAGCAGGGCAGGAAGGGTGCTGGGAATAGCAGTGACCTGCCCAGGATGGGGGGCAGCCCTCCAGCGAGGCCCAATCTCTCCCCACCCTGGGGTCAGAACAGGCATTCCTTTTTGCACTAATGGGACATCCAGCTTTGGGCCTGAGTCTCAGTCAGAGGCCCCTCCCTACCCTTAGCCACGGGGCAGGGCACTCACCGCAGATTTGGGGACAGCAGCAGCAGTGGGGGGCC
>CAUYQG010170021.1:0-32576 GCA_963574415.1 Tarsius wallacei | reverse complement strand
GTTGATCCTTTTGGGTTTTTTTGTTTCTTGTCTCTATTTTTTATTTTTAAAATGTAGGGTACAATTCAGAGTTAGGTACAAAACTCGTCATCCTACAGGTGAAATTTGACTTTCCATTATTTTTTTCAGTCTCTATTTTATGTCTTTTCAGTGGCACATTTAGTTCATTCACATTCAGGCTAATTTTGAAATATGAGAGTTGATCCCTATCATAAGGTTCTTATAGAGTTGTTGTTGTTGTTCCTCTTTGTTTGTTGTCTTTCTTTTGGTTCTGGGGTTGGTTCATGTGTGTTTTTAATCTTTTTTCCTGCACTCTTGTGAAAAACATTGTTGTTCTTTTTTCCTTTTCTTCTGTGTTTAGTACTTTCTTTTGGTTTTTCTTCATTTGTGTAAATTTTTCTCTCTCCCCCTCCCCCCATCTTTAATTCTGTTTTTCAGGGAAGGTGGGGTTGCTTTTGCTTCTTTTGTTCAATCTCCTGTTCTTCCTTATGAGGGTCCTCTGGCTTTTTTCACTTTTGAGGCTGGACTGTGGGTTGGGGGCTGTACTTTTTGCAGTTTTGAGGTTTAATTGAGGGGAAAGCTGTGATTCAGAATCTATCTGCAGATCTCAGTATCCACCAACAGGTGTATGGGCACATTGGAACCCATTTCCCACTGCCTTACAATCTATCCATGCAGCGTAGTTTAGGTTTGCTCCCTGGAACAAAAGGAGGGACAAAAAAGGAAAATAATGGAAGAAGGGGGGTTCAAGAGAAAGTTAGAAAGAGAGAAGAGTGAGAGGGAAAACAGACATACGTACCAACTAACAAATGAAAAAAAGAGACACAAGGTCAGAAAAGAGTGAAAAACAGACACACAAACAAAATTCCCTAAAGCATACCGGTAGTCACACAAAGACAGTCCAATATAATCATGCCTTTTGATGTGTTTTCCCCAACACAAATAGGTAGTCTAAATCAAAAAGCAAACAAAAGTGAGCAAAACAAACAGTCAAAACAATCAAATCAAAAATCAAAATAAGAAACCAGACTAGCTCTGGAAACTTTCCTGAGTATCTAAATTCTGTTCGGCTCTGATCTCTAGCCTCTCCCCTTTGCTTTCATTGCAGTCAGATAGGTTTACTCCATGCTTGGGTTGGTTCTTTTGGCTTGCTGCCTGAGAGGTCTGAGGTAGGACTGAGTTGCTTGTATCTGATTCAGCATAGGGGAGAGCCTTTTGTCTCCTGTTTAGTGATGTTACCTTAGAAACCAAGGGGGAGGCTGCTCATAGATGGGTAAGGCAATGCAAATCTCTGCCTGGAAAATGGTCGAGGTGGGCAGCTACTCTTTTGTGGATGCTTTTTCTCCACCCATCCTTTCTCTCCACTCATCCAGGTCCATGGGCAATCCACTATGACTGGCTGTGGTGGTGTGTCTCCAGCATCAGGCACCGGGGATCAGCAACACAGCTGGGCACTGGATCTGGTGTGCCACCAGTGACCTGGGGTGGAGGAGGGAGCTGAGAATTCCCTCTTCTGGAGATGAGAGCTGAGAGTGGCTGATCAACATCTCCTTAAGATATACTGTTCCCTTACACAACCATGGGATCACACGCTGGGTGCCTCAGCCAGAGCAGGGATCAGAGCTCCAAAGGGTGGGTGGTGAGCAGTGACAGCAGCTTTGGGCCCCACACAGGGCACTTCAGCCAGGAATGAAGCTGGTATCTCTGAGGGGTGGGTGCCTAGAGCCTTCCTGGGTGATGGCGGCTTGAAATAGGCTGGGCGGGGGCCCAGAACCCATGGCCAGAAGCTGCAACTCTGAGGAGCCAGCACCAGGCTGCTGGGCTGAGTGCCCAGTCAGGGAGGGAACTGGCAGTGACTGAGTGCCAGGTGGATAATTGTAGCCAGCAAGGGAACCCATATCTCCACAAGGCAGTATCCAAGGGCCTCCACAGGTGGCGGCTGGTGGCTTGGGGCCAGGTGAGACATTGTAGCCAGGGAGGGAGCTGGGATCCCCACACAGCAGGGGCCTGGGACTGCCTATAGTGGAGCAGCAGCAGCCAAGGGGCTGCAATAGCCAGGCTTGCATGGGACCGAGGGTCTCCAGGCCTCCGACCAGTGTGGCTGGTAGTGGGCAGGGGGGTGGGGGGAGGAAAGTAAGAGTCCTTTGGGGAACTCACTTTTGGAGAATCTCATGCTGTCGCCATCTTACCGGAACTCCCTGGTACTGTTTTCAATTACATTTTTCCATGTTGATAATTCTATATGTGTGTTGGGCTTTTGTTCTGTGTGTTCTTTGACACTTTTTAAATATATCTAATTGACTTTGAATTTATGTTATAAGTTTTACTACTAATTTGAGAAATAAGAAACACGGCAATTAAAATTTTTTTGTAGGCCATTCACTAAAATAAATCCAGGCATCTGTATCTATTATTTTACTTGTATTCTCATCTATTCAAAATGGGAAAAATTAATAACAGCAAGAAAAATACAAAACAATAAACATTATGTAAAATTTTCTTCAACATGACAAATTACTTATTTCTTTAAAAAAAAAAACTGAAAATTTTATTTGCCCATGAATTTATTTATTCATTCACTTATCCTTCTGAGACTTTGTAAAATGCTCACAAACAGTTGTCAATCTACTAATAATTTTAATATCATGACATTTACAAATGTGTACAATAAAGATTAAAAATACATTGAGCAAAAACCAGAATGACCTAACTTCAAGACCATAATAAATAGCAATTTTGAGGAAATCTAGTTTTTTCTTTTTCTCATAGATTCTGTTATCAATAAACAATTTGGGAGGGTACTACTTTAGGAAAACCTAATTAATAGTAACTCACATAAAAAATTGGGGAGATCTGGCAGATCACATATGGTGCTATATATTTTATCTTTACCAAAATTATCTGTTCACCTTATTTTGATGTTTCTGTCAGGATAACCTATTTCACACATACAGGAAAAAAAAATCTTAAAATATATCAAAGAAAAGTTCCTGCAATATTTTAGTTTCACAATAAATGAATGTGCAGTGTTTCTGGGAAGATAATGGAAATCAAAAGAAAAATAAAATTTATTTTACCAAATAATACATGTTTTCAAGTGTTATCTAATTTGATAAAAATACACTTTTGGCGTTTGAAAAATTAAGTAAAATCTATCATATATATTAATATATTTGGAAAATAACATTAGAATTGTTTTGATATATTCTTAACTTGAATGTCCTTTACATAGTTAAGAAATATATTTATTGCATACAAAGAATTCCTATGTTCTCTCTGACTCTCTTTGTACAAGTTTGTCATTCTTCACCCATATGCTTTTTGAATGAAGTCATTAGTCAAGTTTGATTAGCTTCATTTGATGGATAGATAGTCCCCAAGAGAGAAAAGAATGAATTTGATTCTTCTATGATTAATTTGTCTGACTTGGAACCTGAGTCAGATGATTATTCTTATCATCTCTCTCTTCCTCTCCTGCTACCACTGACATTATTTAGAAGTACTAAAATTATTTCAAAACTCTTTAATGAGATTTTAAATGAACATGTAATTTATTATATAATTATGTTTGTACTCTTTAGAAGAGGACTGTATATTCAGGTTGTCACTATTTCTGTAATCTGTGCCAATTTGTGGGGGTAGCTAGGCTATGGGTTAAATGTTTGGTAGCAGGCTATCCATCTTGGGAACAGTTGGACTCCCTGCAGCAGTCTGGAGTATTGAAAAATATGGTGGAATCAGAGAAAGGAAATGTGAATTCTCTTCCATATAGGGAAAAATCATTTAACGTCAGAGAAACAAGAATGATTAAAATCTGTCTTGCCTTTCTCATAGTGCTATTATGAGGATAATTTAATATAATAGGGGAAAAATTATTTATAAGCTTAAAACACTGTCTAAACAAATTGTAGGTAGTATTATTATTTTCAAGGATGTCAGAGTTAAAAATTAAGAGAAGCCAAGGCTGATATTTAAGCAGCAGGCCCTATATAAACCCAGTGTACAAGATGAACTGCTCTTCTAAGAATATGTGAATAATCTATTCACCGTTTTTTATTTTATGTTTTTTGATTTGTTGTTGTTTTTAGTTGGAGTCTTACTCTGTCACCCAGGCTGGAGTGCAGTGGCATGCTCACAGCCACCGTAACATCAACATGCTGGGCTCAGGTAATCCTTCCACCTCTGCCTTCCAAGTAACTGGAACTACAGGCACACACCGCCACTCCCACTAATTTTTTGACTTATTTTAGAGATGAGTTCTCACCAAGTTGCTCAGGCTGGTCTTGAACTCAACCCATGGACTCAGGTAATCCTCTCATCTCTTTTTTTTTTTCTAATGTATCCTTTAGCTCCTAAACCAATAGAGCACTGATACAATTTTGGGAAAACCCCACTCACATCCTCTAAATGATAAATGTGAAATTTGTTTTTATATAAAGATGCGTTTAGTTCTTGGATTTGGGTTACTTGCCTTCTCTGTAATTCTGAACAAGTTTCTTGGCCTCTGTAAGCTCCTATTTCTTTATAAAATGTAGAGAGAAGTTCATTACTTTTCTTAGAGTCTCGATACAGAAATTAAACTACATAATGCAATTATGAGTATTTATAACAGTATCAGGCTATTTTAGAATGGGGTTTATTATTACTTAGATATGTTAACGGTAGCCTAATATCACCTTATCAAGTTACACCCAAATGATATTGTATGCCTTTCCTGTTCCACATTTCCACATTTTTTTTTTTTTGAGTTGGGTCTGACTCTGTCACACAGGCCAGACTGCATTCAAACTCACAGTTCACCATAGCCTCAGACTCATGGGTTCAAGTGATCCTCCCACCTTGGCTTCATGAGCAGCTGAAACTACAGGCACATGTAACCATTCTCAGCAGTTATTTTGGTATTATTTTTTGTGAAGACAGGGTCTCACCATGTTGCCTAGACTGGTCTCAAACTTTTGGTCTCAAGCAATCCTCTTACCTCAGCTTCTCAAAGTGCTAATATTACAGGTGTGATTCACCACACCCAGCCTGGTCCACATTCTTAAGAAAATTTGATCTTACCAGATTGTCAACTTTTTATCAGTTTTTTGCAGGGGTTAAAATGTATCAATTCTTGGTAAGTTTGAGCATTTCATATATATATTTCACATATATATTTCATGTATGTGTGTGTGTGTATATATATATATATGTAATTATTAAGTCAATCTCCCAGTTCCCATCCAGCTGAAATATTCTGCATTTTATGATGTATATATTTCTATATAAACCATATCAGTCTCTTTCATATGAACTGATTATACCAATCATTTGTTTTTATCTTCGCTTGGATTGTTTGCCTCTTTCTGACTGATTTGTTGAAGAATTGTATATTTGTAGATATTAATTCTTTGTTAGTTACATGTGCTAAAAATATTTTGCGCCACTGTTGTTGCATTTTTGAGCATCTTATTGAGGTATAGTCTCATGCAGGAGATATTAATTATTATATACTCTAATAGACCAATCATTTTCTTTTGTTTTGTACTTTTTGTATCTCATTAAAGTAATTATATATATTTTCTTAGTTTTCCTACTCACATTAGCTTTTAAATTCAACTGAAATTAAATTTTGTTGGAAGAAATAGAGGTAAAAATTATTTTTTCTAGGATTAACAATTAATTGAACAAGAGCTATTTATTAAATACTTCGTTTCTTCTCAATGATATGAATATATAGTTTGTATATATAAATTTCTCCCGTATACTTAGATCTGTTATTCACCTGTACATTGTCCCACAGATATTTTTGTATCCTTTTTTTACAATTAGAATCGCAATACTTTTTAATATACGCTTATTTTCCTTAACTTTTTGTTTTGAAATGTTTCTAGACTTGTAAAAGAGTTGGAAAAATAGTACAGAGTTCACATCTATGTGCAATCAGCTTCTCATGATAACATAACTTTGATAAGCATAGTATGATGACCAAAATCAAGAGATAAACATTGTTATGATATGCCTGACTTAGCAGAACTGTTTTTGAATTTAACTAGTTTTTTGTCTTACTCTTTTGTCTTTTTTATGATCCATTCTAGCAATCAATATTGCACTTAGTTGTGTTTCCTTGGTATCCTTCAATCTGTGACAGTTCCTCCATTCTTCCATCTTTTCATGTCTTTTATGATGTTAGTATTTTTGAAGTGCTGATCAGTTATTTTTCAGTGTTTCTCAATTTATACTGTCTGACATTTATCATCATTAGATTGAAAGTAAACATTTAAAAAATAATCTATAGAAGTAATATTATGCCCTTCTCAGTACCTTATTTTAATAAGACTTAGTAGTGTTAACTTTTATCTTTATCTCTTGATTAAGGTAGCACCTGGTAGATTTTCCCATTATGTAATTACAATATTTCCCTTCATAACAAGTATGCTGATCTTCAGTATTGAGTTCCAAAAATGAATATACCTGGGTAACCCACATACCTGCCAAAATAGAGAACATTTGTATTCTTTTGGAACATTTCTTTATGAGGCTTCATATCCACCACCCCAGAGTAAAACCCCCATAAAGCAACTCTTTTAATTTCAATTAGCATATTTTCTGTAAATTCTTTATAGATACCTTAGAATATTTCATAGGAGCAATCAAGTCTGTGAATTCCTTTTAATTTTTTTTTTTGAGTTGGAGTCTCACTCTGTCGCCCAAGCTGACCTGCTCGGCTTCGGCCATCCTTCTGCCTCAGATTTCCAAGTAGCTGGAACTACAGGCGAGCGCTACCACGCCCGGTTAATTTTTTGATTTATTGTAGAGATGAGGTCTTGCTTGCCCAGGCGGGTCTCGAACCCGCGGGCTAAGGCAATTCACTCACCTCAGCCTCCCAAGGCGCGGGATTACAGGCTGAGCCACCGAGCCCGGCTCCTTTTAATTTTTGACTTTAATTATTGCATTGACCAAGACTTTATTTTTAAAAAGTTGAATAGAACTGGTAAAACCAATTCACATTGTTCCCAACATATGAGGAAAGTACTCTGACTACCATCCTTAATTAAGATAATAGTTGTAGGAGTGATGTCAGGAAGTTAGAAGGATAGGAGTTCCTGGCCCATGTTCCTTCACAAAAACAGTGAGTTAAGAAGTTTGTATGGATGTAAGTACCTTTATGAATCTCCAGAGTCCAGCTGTAAAGCTCCAAAACCCTGAAGGACTACAATATCTGAGATTAGCTGCATTGAACAAGATAAGAAAAATAGTTTCACTTTATCCACGTCACCCATCCCCCAAGATAGCATAGCTAAAAACCAAGAACGATCCCTAACACCTGCAACTTTGCACATGGGAGAAAAGAGAATGAAGTGAGTGTCCAGCTTCCCCAGCCATTGAGGGTGTTGCTCATGAGATCTGCTTCTGTATTACTGCACCCATGGTGCTGAGGAAATCAGCATAGCTGTATTATCTGAGAGGAAGTAAGGCCGAAGAAAAGAAGTAAAGGCTCGCAGCAATCAACACAACGATATCAACAACTATCCCACATATACCCCAGTTGGTGGTCCTCTGCCGCACGTATGGCACATGGATAGCAGCAGCCAGCACACAACTCAGCAGTCTGCTTGACTCTGTAGAATTCTAGATAGCTAGAAAATCCTGAGACTGCACCATCAGCAGGTAGAGAGGAGAGTAGAACTTGTGCTCATCATCTAAGCATATAGATTTATTGCCCTAGGGGAAAGTGGCTGGGAATCTCAACACGTGGCAAGACTCTACAGAGCAGGGAGAAGGCACACAATATTAAGAAAGAAAAATAAATGGAACTTGCACCTTGTGTCTCAGCACATTAAGGCACTATCACATGAAAAAGAAGCAAGCAGCTCTTAGAACCCAAAATGACTCTGTGTAATCAAGGAAAGAATCAAATCCTAAGACTTTTCTTCCAGGAGGAAGCAAGAGAAATGGGGCAGGTGCATCCATTAAAAAAAAAAGTTTGAGAGACCCTGGGAATCTTTAGTCAGGCTGCTGAAAAATATTTTTCTTCTGAAGTCAGTCCATAAAGACTTCAAGAAGTGACTGCTTGTTCAAATACACAAATGTGAACAAACAATTAAAGATATCAGAAAGATTCAGAAAAATGTGAAACCACCAAAGGAACAAAATTATACTCCAATAACTGACCCCAAAGAAATGGAGATCTGCAAATTGCCTGATGAAGAATTCAAAATAACCATCTCAAAGAAGCTCAGTGAGCTACAAGAGTACACAGACAAATAATAATGAGGAAAATGATACATAAACAACATGTAAATTTTTTTTAAAAAGAGCTATAAAACATAAAAACCATAAAAATAAACCAAACAGTAATTCTGGAGCTGAAGACTAAAATGACCAAACTCAAAAATTCAATAGCTACCTTCAATAGCAGACCTGATCAAGCAGAAGGAATTGGAGAATTCATAAACAAATCATATGAAATTATTATAATGAAAAAGTACAAGATTTCTGGGAAACCATCAAGTTAACTAGTATGTACATGACGGTAGTCACAGAAAGAGACAAAAAAGCTTTAAATAAGAAATCATGTTGTAAAACTTCCTAAATTTGGGGAAGAAAATAAATATCCAGATTTATGAAGTTTAAAGGACCTCAGATAGGTTGAACCTGAAAAGATTTACACAGCAATATATTATAATTAAATAGTCAAAAGTCAAAGACAGAATTTTGAAATTAGTGTGAAAAAATGATCCATTACATACAAGGTACCCCACAATAAGACTACAAGCGTATTTCTTAGCACAAACCTTTTAGGCAAGTGGAGTGAATGATATATTCAAAAGTTTTTAAAAATCTGCCAAATAAGAATACTGTACCTAATAAAACTCTTCCTTAAAAATGGAGAGATAAAAGAATTACTCAGACAAGCAAAAATTGAGGGTATGCCTCACAATTAAACTTACCTCACAAGAATTGCCAGAGCAATTTTTTGAAAGAGAGAGACACCAGGCTGGAGGGCAGTGGTGCAATCATAGCTCATCACAGCTTTGAACTTTTGGACTCAAGGGATCATCCTGCCTCGGTCTCCCAAACAGCTGGGAATACAGATGCACACCAGGATGCCCAGGTTTTTTTTTTTTGTTGTTGTTGTTGTTTTAGAGAGACAGAGTCTCACTATGTTGCCCAGGCTGGTCTCAAATTCCTGAACTCAAGCAATCCTCCTGCATTGGCCTCCCAAAGTGTGGAATTACAGATGGGAGTCACCACACCCTGTTCAAATTTTTCAACCTAAAATAAAAGGTCATTAAAAGGCAATGTAAAAGTGTATATAATTTAAATCTTATTGACATAGGTAAATATATGAACAAATTCAGAATAATGTAAATGTAATACAATAATAATGGTGTGTAAATCACAATTAAGCCTAGTATAAAAGATAAAGTACAAAAGTATTAAGAGCATAAGAGATGTAACTTGTGTAAGCAATAAAATACAGTGTGGTAGAGAGTTAAAACATAGTTTTTAATGCAATTAAAATGAAGTTGCTATCAGCATAGTCTGTAAATAATTTATCAACTTATCTGTATTTTTTGTTCTCAAAAAATGATTGAGATTCTATTCCTTGAATCTTTGATGTAATTACACTCCAAAAATATCTGGAGAGAGGGAGAGAGAAAGAGAGAGAGAGAGAGAGAGAGAGAGAGTTTATTTAGTGATGTTATGTCTGTTAGTTTTTCTCTATATGACTCAGTTTTTGTAAGTTATATTTGCTTAGTATTTTTTTATATATTAAAATAGGCACAGTTATTCATTGCATTCTCTTAATATTTAGTCTCTTTTTAACATGGAGCTATATTCCTCTTATTTCTGACTTTTTTAGTGTTTTTTGTCATAACTTTTCCATCTTATTTTTTGTTCAAAAAAATCTTATAGTTTTTATGGTTATTTATTTATGTTTTACTATTTTTGCCAACTTATGCTTTTATCATTTTAGTTTAGTCTTTTTGTTAGTTTATTTAATTAAATATTTTTCTTTTTGTATTAATGATGTACGCCTACCAACACCAACAAAAATATATCTCAGTAGTGAATTCACAAAATTAAGGCATAGTTCTCTGTTACTTCTAATTCAATTAACTTATATTGCACGGATTGATTTTCAGACTCAAATTTCTTTGATTTTTGTAGAATGTAGGGTTTGTATTCAGCCTTCAAACAAAAGTAAAGGCAGCAAGTATGGAAAAAAAGTTCTTAACTCCCCAGGGATGCCACTCATACATCCATTTATGAGATTTATGAGACCTACTGATTTGGCCACATCTCTCTATAGTAGACTTGAGAAATGTAGTCTAGCTATGGACCAAGCAAAAGGAGAACACAGATATTGATTAACATTGAGGGAGTCATGCCAGAGTCTATACTTATGTTCACCAAATATCCACTTTCTCCTTTTCCTGCTGGCATCCCCATGAGAAACAACTCAAGTACATATCCCATTATTATATACTGCTCGAAATTCAAATTCCTTAGGTGATGTTCAGTCCTGTTCTTTAGATACAAATGTGATTCTTGTTCCAGAAACCTGTCAAATAATAAAACTCATTATATGTTTTCTTCACACACATTGTACCTGTATTAAAGCAGGGACAGAATGACCACTACATAAACTCTGATTCAAAAAAGGGAAGAATATGAGACATGCAGCAATCATTATTCTGTATTAATTTAAAAATTCTTCTTGGCAGGCATAGTATAAACCTTACTCTCTCACCCCCATCTTGGAGATGGGAGAAGTTCTTTAAATGCTTTGACTGAAGTAGGCTTGTATTCTACTCTGCCAGGAACTCTTATGCCCACTGTTCTCTGGGGCTCCAGACTTCACTTTCTGTTAAATTGTTCTTTTGAACATCCTTAGTTCTACTTTAATTTGTGTTCATCAGTCTCTCCCTGGATAAGACAGTAAATTTGTAGTTGGTCTTGTCCAAATGATGCTGATTTCCACAATGCCCCTCTGTATTTTGTAGTTCTATCCCTACTACCAGATTACAGTCACAATTGTCAGAAATTTTTCCCCACTAAGCAATCTGTTTTGCTCATAGTCTTCTATCCCAGTAGATTTCTGAATTATTCTGGGACAGAGTTTACTTCCTCCTCCACTGGACTTGCTCCTTCTGTATGTGGTAGATTATATGGCACTTATTCCTCCTGATCCCTTCTAAATAGTCTACAATGGTTTGGCTACTTTTCTGTCCTAAAGGTCACAGATCTTGAAAAGTAACTCTCTCCATACAGAGACTATCTCTAATGTCTGCTAAGAAACTCTCTCCCTTAACCTCCTCAGTTCAAGAGTGGTAATGGCTCCCTGCTGTTGCTAACCCCAGGATCATTTTATTATCCCTGTACACAAACTCTTACTGACACCTTGGTAAATATTTCATCTATTAAAATACCAATTATCTTATCTGAGCGTGCTTTATTGTTATTATTGAAACACAAATAATGAAGTGAACAAATCTGACGTTGAATTCCAACCATTCCACGTGCTTGCTTAAAGAACAAGTTTCTTAAAATAATTAGTTACTATTTTTGCAAAAAATTATTTTGCGTGGAATAATGCAAGCAGCATTTCTTATACTTGGGCTAAGCTAAAAATATATGCAGCAAATGGGTTTCATGTGGTAGAAAGGATTCCTCATATATTCTTACATCATGTTTGGCTTCAGTTCTCCCAAAAAAGCAGAACTTGAGACAAAAACTTACATGTAAAAAAAAAATTATTTCAGAAAGAGAGTACCTAACTTTCTAAAAAAATTAATTAATTAAAAAAATTAAAAAATAAAAAAATTATTTTAGAAAGAGATCCCAGGAAACAGGAGTACTAGAAATGCAGCAATGAAATAGGAAAGAAAATATGTATCCTTGAGTTGGCTCTTCTATGAAGGAGGGGAACCGAATTCCCCCACAGAGTTTCTAAAGAACACATAGAATATGTCTCAGAACTGTCATCCCAAGACAAGACAGTGATTTTTATCTCCTGACAGGTCAAGCAGAATGCTATGTTTTTGGCTATTGCAGAAAAGCTGCGTCAGTTCCCACAGCATCCTATATTGAAACATAAGAGAAGTCCTAGGCCAAAAAGCAAAAGGCCATGGAGCCACTGAAATGAAGCACTATTAAGGTATATCTGCATATATCTTCTTCTCACAGCAATGGCCAAAGCCAAAAGATGATTAAAAAAAAACAAAACAAAAATTTATCCAACCCATTAACCTTCTCTGACTTGGCAATTTACATATGTAGAGTTCAGTAAATGTTCACTGAACGAGAATATGCAAAGCTGTTCTTTCATAGATGCTTTAAATTTAATTTTTCTTGATAAACCTGAAATTGTCAAACTATTATTCAAGTAACAATTTTTATTTTTGAGGTAGGAATGCTATAGCAGGCTATAAGTGTTTTTCTCTGGGAGCCAAGATACACGCAGCTCAAATAGACTATGGCAATCAAATTGCCATAGGTGCCACCTTTACAACTCTAGGACTCCTCTTGTTTTGTATATTGCGTTGCTTTGCTTATTGCCTTTATTTTCCATTTATTTGATTTATCATATTTTCTGTTGTGGTTGAGAAAATACCTATAATGCTTATAGCAATGTAGACCATTTGAGAATATTTAAAAGTGAAATATGTTTATATGTGAATTTTCCTTTCTATTATTTTATATCTAAATTTTGGGACCAGTGTATATTAAAGTATGGTCTTTTCTATCATGCCATTTAAATTCCAAAATTTCCACTCCTCCCTACCCCATCTCAACCATACTCCTTAAAAGATTCAGCTAAACTCTAAGATATAGAAAGTCTCTCAAATATAGACATATATTTATATATACATGTATATTTCAAGATATATAAATTAAAATATATGTATAAAGAAACAAAAATATATTTAAATGTATTTAAATATATTTATATATAAATATATTTAAATATTTATACATATACTTATATATTTATAAGTATATGTAAATGTATTTAAATATATTTTTGTTTCTTTGTATACGTCAATATTTAAAAATAAAATTCACATTATAAAGGGCATACAAAATTTAAAAATACACTTAATTTTGTAAAAGTGAACACTGCAAATTAATTATATTTCTTAAAAGCTTTACTGGGATAGATGGATTTTAGATTCATTGTGTTTTGTTGCAAGTCGATTTATACAAAGAATCCTCTAGTTACAGATTAAAATTGAGTTGTAAGATCTGGGAGTTGTTCAATTTAATCTTGGAAATCACAAATGCAGAAATTATTGAACTCTAAAGACACTGGGAGTAGTTTACTTCATTTCAGACGAGGCATTTTTCATGTCTTTTCTCAATGCACATGGAATGTATGCCACATGCTCTTAACTAGCATGACAGCAAATACCTACTTCCAGCCTGTCTTGTTCCATCTCACTTACTTCCTCCCAATAGTAACAGGAATCCTTGTGTTTCTAATTGCCTTTTCTTTCCTTCTTCCTCTATGGTTCAGAGTGTGATTTATTTTTCTTTACAAATTATCAAAACAAATATAAGGATAATTAGAATATCTGAGTAGCAATATGCATATTAAATAAAGTTTATTATAATAAAATTTTGCACATAAAATATTTCAGGCCCAGGTGGCTTCATTGGTGAATTCTATCAAACATTTAATGAAGAATAATATTCAAGAATATGGAAATTTTTTAGAAAATAGAGAAATAGGATGCATTTCCATCTCTTTTCTTAAGTCAGCATAACCCTGGACCCAAACAATGGCAAGGACAGTACTTGATAAGAAGATTGCAAATGAGTATATATACAAACTGATAGAGATAAAAATGTTAGCTTTATTACTAGAAAAGCTAATTGACATGCATTTTCAAGTAATTTTTTCCAGAGGCACATCCATATTTATTTTAATTTAAAAATTTTGTATTTCTTTCAGAAATCTTCACACTGGTTTCCATAGCTTACATTCCTGCCAACAATGTAGACATTTTCCCTTTTCTCTGCATCCGTGTCAGAGTCTGTTGTTTTTTGACTTTTTACCAAAGTTATGTGGTATATCATTGTAGTTTTGATTTTCATTTCTCTGATGATTAGTGAGGCTGAGTATTTTTTAATGTGACTGTTCATTGAGGGTATGTCATCTCCTGAGAAGTATCTGTTCATGTCATTTGCCCAGTTTTTAATGGAGTTTTTTGTTTTTTATTTCCTTTTACTTTGAGTTCCTCGTAGATCCTGGATGTTGGGCCTTTGTCAGATGCATAATTTGCAAATTGTTTTTTCCATTCTGTGGGTTGTCTCTTCACTCTCCCCATCGTTTCTTTTGCTGTGACAAAAGTTTTCAGTGTAATGAGGTCCTACCTGCCTATCTTGCCTTTGTAGCATTCACTTTGGGGGACTTGTTCATAAATTCATTGCCTTCTCTGATGTCCAGAAGGGTACGTCCTGCCTCTTCTTTTAGTATTCTTATATAGCTTGCAGTTTTATGTTTAGGTCCTTGATACATTTTGAGCTAATTTTTGCTTATGGTGATAGGTAAGGGATGAGTTTCATGGTTCTGCATGTGGATTCAGCAATCCTTTTCTTGGGATTATACCTGGAGGAACATAAATCACTCTACCAAAAAGACACCTGCACACACATGTTTATTGTCACACTACTCACAGTAGCAAAAACATGGAATCAATCCTGCTGCCAGTGAAAGTGGACTGGATAAAAAAATATATATAGCCCATGGTGGAGTATAACGTATCCATAAAGAAGAACAAAATCATGGCCTTCAAGCAATTTGGATGCAGCTGGAAACCAACCTACTAAGTGAACTATCATAGAAACAAAGAGCTGAATACCACATGTTCTCACTCATAATTGGGCCCTGAACATTAGTCACATTAGCACAAGGGTGAGATTGGTAGTTGCTGGGTACTGCTAGGGTAGGGACAGTGGGAGGATGATGGGGGGCATGAAACAACACAATGAGTACCTAGTCTACTACCAGGGAAAGTGTGGACCACCTAGAAGCCCAAACTTCACCTGCGTGCAGCCTACTTATGTAGTAAATCCTCACTTGAATCCCACAACTCTATAATAAACAAATAAATTATCCGCCCCAAAACCCACAAATGTGTATGGCACATATGGTTTTATAATATTTTCATTAAATTTTGTAAAGTGAAATTTTTTTTACATTATTAAGCATCCATCCCAAGTACAATGTCTAACTCCTCTCAAAGTAATATTTATCTATTTATTGCCTTGGTTGATTTTTATGGAAGCACTTATTCTGAGTATTTTATATATTCCTTGTACTAGGTGTCAATACAAACACACACACACACTATGAAAAGTTTTCTGTAAACTTTTACGAGTATTCTTTATTTTAAAATTATTTTGGTATATTTGAATTAAGTTCATCTCCCTGTATTATTTTTTGATGTTTTACAGTTTCTTTTTTTTAACTTTTTTTAAATTTTAAAGATGTGGGGTACAATTCAGGGTTATGTTTTGCAATTTCAATAGCTTTGGGGGGTACACATACTTTAAGTGTATCCACCATCCCCACCTGTGCACATTGTACCCAATAGGTGACCTGTATCCCTTTTTTTGGAGTGTTAACTTTTAAAAGTTTTAGGATTGGCACTAGTGGGACACTGCGGGAGGGTGGGGGATTGACAGTAGTGGGAATCTGCCAGGGGAAAGGGGACACACCTCATCAACAAGGACACTTGCATAATGAACATTTGTATACCTAACCTTGAATTGTACCCCACATCTTTATTTTTATTTATTTTTATTTATTTATTTTTTTGAGTTGGAGTCTCACTCTGTCATCCAGACTGGAGTGCAGTGGCCGTTCCCGGCCACTGCAGCCTTGACCTGCTGGGTTCCGGTGATCCTTCCGCCTCAGCCTTCCAAGTAGCTGGACCTACAGGTGCGCTACCATGCTCAGCTGATTTTTTTTAATTTATTGTAGAGATGAGAGCTCGTCAAGTTGCCCAGGTGGGTCTCGAACCTGCGGGCTCAGGCAATCCACTCACTTCAGCCTCCCAAAGCACGAGATTACAGGCTGAGCCACCGAGCCCAGCTATACCCACATCTTTAAAATTAAAATTTTTTTTTAAAGTTTTACAAAAGGGTTTTTTATAATCCAGAAAAAGTATGACATACATCTTAAAATAATAAGTAGGTCAAAAGTCTTGTAGAGCTCAATAATAAGCAAAATGCCTCATAATGTTATAAATGTCATTGAAAGTATCAATATTTTTAAATTACCAGATGTTTGTCTGAAGAAATTCACTTTTAAGTAAGTGGTATAAAGTTTGAGGAAACCTCTCTGTCTTTCTCTCCCCTTTTTTCTCTCTGTCTTGTGCTTTCTAAGAATACATTTGTGTGGCTCTAAATCTCCTTTAAAGTTATGTGTCAGTATCTTAAGAGATTTATTTACAATTATAAGTTTTATGAAAACTTGTGGGATGTTGGAGAGGAGGGAAGCATCAAAATATATTTATTGAATGTGATTGTTAAAAGACAAAAAAAGTCAAAATAGTATAAAATTTCACACATATAAAATAAGGGAGATGTCTTTGGCCATGATTGAAAACTGAAAAGCAATAGGTTTTTTTGAGGGTAAAAATGAAATTTTGGTTCCCATATATTCAGTGTGAAGTGACTATAGGATTCCAAATAAAAATGTTCAAGCAGTTAAGGCTTAAATATTAGATTGAGTGTTAGCTTAGAAGTTAGGGCATTTGGAGAAACTTTTTGTTATTTAAGAAAAAATTTCAGTAAACATTTTCGTCATAAAATAGTTATTGGTTTATTACATTTTTATCTTCATATTTTTAAAGGAAAAATTGTTACCATTCTTAAAATACTTTGTAAATATCCATCATCAAATATTGTAAGGTTAATTGTTTATTGGAGGTATGTTGATCACCCAACTTTTTAAAGCAAGACTTACAAAAAATTATTAGCAATTCTGTTCAAGACTGCTCTCTTAATACGAGCATATATCTGTGTACAATTCTAAGAACATATCCAAAAGATAAATTGCTTTTTCTTATATGTATTTTTATTTCCTCCATCATTTAAGGAGATGCACTTTATGAGTTAATATCTGGTCAGCATCAAGAATAGAACTCGTGTAAAAAAAAAATCTTTCCAATCAGATTCATTCATTGTAGACTCCTGATATCCTTCCATTTTTAATATTGATATCGATTCTACCCAAAATAATCAACATTGGATTTCCTAATTTTAGTTTATATACTGATCATGAATTCCATGGAACATTTTCTTCCCTTTCTTTATTGTTGACTGCACATGAATATTGTATATTCATGAAAACTTAATAAAGCTTAGCTTAAAAAATGTACCACAAAAGAGAAACAGCTGTAAATGCCAAGGTTTGCCCTGACTAATGTAATGTTAGTCTATAATCACAGACTCCAATCTGCCCCCAAACAAATTACACTGTGACAAAAACTGTCTGCAAAAGAAAAGTCAAAATGAATATAGTATTGGGATCAGCTTCAGTATAGTGATCCAACTAAATAGTCACTAAAGATTAAAATAAGATCCGATGACAAGACAAGATACAACTCCTGGGTTCTGAGTGCAGAGGTTTGTTGCAAATGCTGGGCTGGAATCCTGTCCTGGAAAGAAAGGATGTCCAGAAGGAAGCCATACTGGGAACAGAAAGCAGCTTTTGCCCGTAAAGGTCAGTGATGTTGAAACCTCAAAAACCTCAGAGGTTCAAATGGGGTAAGTCAGTATTTTAGAGTGGCAGGGTGGGGTGACCAGCATGGTTCTGCTGAGTAGCCGAGAACTCAGCATACTGGAGGAAGGCATTTGGGGTTCTGTTCCCAGCCCTGACTCTCACTCTTCCAGGATATCAGTGTTAGCCACTTAGTGTTCTCTATTTCAATTTTCTTCTAAGTATAATCGTATGAATACATTTACCACATACTGAATTTACTAGGATGTCACCAGTTAGTGTTTTAAAATAGAAGATAATAAAATAGAACAGAACAAAAATTACAGAGCTTTAAGAGATTTACAGATCCACTAATCCAATTCTTTCAGACTATGGCTTTGAGAGAAGGGACATACCCTAAAACACATATCTAGTTAGTGCTTTGAGAGCATCTCCTTGTCAATTTGAGATTATAGACTAGAACATATTCCTTAAAGGTTTTATTGTAATTGGGGCTAGACACATATGTATTGCTTAGTGAATAATTAAAATTATGTTGTTGATATATATTTAATTTCATTAAAATGTTACTACATAATTGAATCAAATTTTTTAAATAGATAGAGATATATGTCTAGGAGAAAGACTCAAGATAAATATGTTGAATAGTAATAGTATTTATTTCTGTGGTGGGATTATATGTTATTTTAATTTTCTTTTTTTCTATTTTTCAGTGATTTCTAACATAGTGAATATGTATTATGTTTTGCAGTGGAAAAATACTGTGTACTGCTGAGTCCTAAAATACAAAATATACTAAAAGCAGAAATATTGGGTTTTAATTCTTTACATTTATTATTTTAACCTTTGACCACCCATATTCAGATGAGTCTCAAACTTATACCACCAATGCAGATCTCTCTTTTAAGATCTAGGCCATTTATCCACTATCTACTTCAAGGTACCTTGGATGCTTCCCAGGTACATCAAGTTCAATAGATATTCAAAATGAACTCGCTGTTGTTTCCACACTCGCTCCAAAAGCACTTGGTCTTCATTTGGTGCTGCTACTCAATGCTGCCTCATGAGTGAATGGCACCACATTCTTCCCAGCTGTTCAAGTCACCTTTGACTCCTCCCATTCCTTTGGCTTCCAAATTCAATCCATTAGGTTGGCCAGTACATGTTATTTTGAAGACAGATCTCAATCCGTGCATCTCTTTATTTCTAGTGCCCACACCTTAAACTAGATCATCACCACTTCTTACCTGCAATAGACTTAAAAGCAGCTTCCTTCATCTTCCCTTACTTTCCCCCAATACATTTTCCACATTGCTGTTAGCATGTCCTTTTAACAGATATTTGATTATTTCTCCTTCCTATTAAAAATATTCATCTAGTTTTTTGTTTGTTTTGTGTGTTGGATTTTTTTTATTATAAAGATGTGGGGTACAGTTCAGGGTTAAGTATACAAACGTTGATTATGCAGGTACCCTTGTTGATGAGGTATGCCCCTCCCTCCCCTAGCAGTTTCCCTCAACTGCCAATCACTTTCTTATAGTATTATAACTGTTCAAGTTTCGCTTATGAGTGAGAACATATGGTACTCTGTTCTTTGTTACTGTGATAGATCACTGAGTATGATCAACTCTGAATCCATCCAAGTTGCCGCGAATTCCATATGTTTGTCCTTTTTTACAGCTGCATAATATTCCATTGTGTATATGCACCACATTTCTTTTATCCAGTCCAGCTTTGATGGGAAACATGGTTGGTTCCATGTTTTTGCTATTATGATTAGAGCTGCAACAAACATGCGTGTGCTGGTATCTTTTTTGTAGAATGATTGCACTGATAAAGGAATTTGGCAGAGTCTCAGGATACAAAATAAATGTGCCAAAGACAGTTGCATTCCTATACACCAACAACAAACAAAAAACTGAGTACCACATGTTCTCACTCATAAGCAGACCTTGAACAATTATCATAAGAAAGGAGTTGGCAGTAGTCGGAAACTGCTGGGGGTGAGGGTGAGATTGGCAGTAGTGGGGGAGAGGGGACACCTCAGCAACAAGGGTACCTACAAAATGAACATGTGTATACTTAACCCTGAACTGTACGCCACATCATTAAAATAAAAAATTTTTTTAAAAGACTATGGAATTCTTTTGACATTCAAGCATCTGAAATGGATAAGAGTAATACATAAAGTGAAAGTTTATTTTGTTCTTCAATAACATTGAAGTCAATTTCACAGAAATGCATAGATTAAAGCTGAAGAACCAGAAAGGTTCACGTGAATGTATGTACACATGGGTGATACAGATAAACACTGCTAAAGATAAAATTCTAAGATTTCTGCAGCAGAAATAAGCTTTATAAATTAGTTCCAAATGGAAAAGTTAAATAAGCCCTCCACCTTCCTTGCAATTAAAAACAAAGAGAAATATTTTTTGAACTCCACAATAAAATGCAAATATAAAAATGTTTATTAAGTTGTAATCACATAAGAAGTTCTTAAAAATAGCTTTCGGATTAAAACATAAGAGTAGCTCATGATTTGTAAACTATTACTTTCTGCTGTGAACATTAACCAAGTGGACATTTTATGTACTGTGACAATTAAAACCCCAAAATATTACTGTATAAGGTTGCAGAGTTTTAACTTGCTTTGAGAGCTCCCTCAGGTCATAAGATACTTTCCTAGAAATCCTTACATTAAAAAATCCAGACATGTTTAATAAGTGATATCCTGAATTGTACTAATAAAACACAATGACAAAGTGACATCTATAGTTGGATTACTAACAGACATCTCAAACTTAACTGTCCAAAATCAACCTTCTGGTCCTCCTTCCTCAATATGCTTTTCCCATAGTCCTCCCATCTCAGTCAGTGGTAACACCATCTTTCCAGTTGCTGAGATCAGAGACATTCTTGACAAATCTGTCAATGAATCTCAACTTTCATTCAAAATATCCTCAGCATCAAACCACTTCTCTCCACCTCGCTTGCCACTGCCATGTTCAATCCAACACCCTCACCTGCATTATCACTGTAGGCTCCTCACTGCTCTTCCTCCTTGGCCCCGTCAGTTTTCTATCGGTGCTTAAACACTTCAAGAATTATTCTGTTCAGACAAAGCAAGGCCAATCACATGTCAGCTGTGCTCTGACTTCCCAGAGGTTTCCTTCCCATCTCACTCAGAAATACAGAAATAAGCCAAAGTTCTTGCAGTGGCTACTTAAGTCCTGCATGATCTGCTCCTCTTGTGTGCCTCTCTAACTCTGACCGTGTCTCCTACACTCGGTGTACTTATTGGCCCCAGTCACCCTGGACTCCTTACTTTTCTCTCACTAAGCCAGGCATGTTTGTGCCTCTTCTCATGTGCTGTTCCCTCTGCTTGGAAAACCCTTCCCCAGTGTTTGCATGGCTCATTCTTTCATCACTTTCACAATTTTAATCATCTTTTTGATGAGCTTTCTCTGGACATACTTTTTTTTTTTTTTTTTTTTAGTGAGAAAGCAGGATTTATTGAGAGGATAGAAAAGCTCCCACAGTGAGAGGGGATCCAAGGGGGTTGCCCTGGACATTCTTAAAAATTACCTTCCTTCCACCCCATCATTCCCTCCCCACCCTTTCTCACTTTACTTTTTTCATAGCTCTTGTGATTAACTAAATGAGCATGCATTTGCTTATTTTTTATTGTCGGTTTCTTTGCACTGAAATGTTAAGAGATATATTTACATTTATTGAGAACATAGGTTTTTTTCTCTTTTGTTTTCTGCTGTATTTGTATCTCCTAGAATGAAGCCTAACACACTAATAAGGTTGCAATCACATAAGTGGTGCTTAATAAATATTTCTTAAATAAAAGAAATACATTTTTAAAAGTTCTTAACTTCTTCTTTAAAAATGGCCTATATAGGCCAGACACAGTGGCTCAAGTCTCTACTCTTAGCACTTTGGGAGACCGAGGCAAGAGGATTGCCTGAGCCCTCGTTTTAAGACCAGCCTGGGCAGCATGGGGAGACTTCATTTCTACAATAAATCAAAAAAATTAGCTGGGTGTGGTGGCACACGCCTGTAGTTTCGGCTACTTGGAAGGCTGAAGCGAAAGGATCACCACAGCCCAACAGGTCAATACTGCGGTGGCCGTGAACATGCCACTACACTCCAGCCTTGGCAACAGAATGAAATTCCAACAAAAAAAAATGGCCTATACGATAAGAAAATATACATTAAATGATTAATTAGCTAATAAGAATTGACTGAGCTTGCAGGTAACAATGTTGTCCAAGGTTCTATGAGAGAAGAAAGAAGCTTTGCCTTCAAAGATATTAGTTTAAGATTGAAAACAAAATTTCTTAGAAAACAATTAGAGAAAAATAAGAAATAATATACTACTAAATGCTAAGTCTAAAGGTAGTCACGCACTGTGATGTCTAGGAGGTATGGCTTCTAATTCCATTGCTGCCATGAATTGCATGAACTATGAACCTAGAAAAAGTATTGCCCTTGTGTATCCTTATCATATTTATTTTGAAAATAAGGAGACTGTCCTGGTAGATTTTTTGGTCCATTGGAGTCCTTGTTTTCTGTGGGTCTATTATTTTCAGAGGAAAAAGAAATCAGTAGAAATACCTGTGTGGAAGAAGTGAGTTAACTGTTTAGCACCTGCCTAGCCTTCCTCCTGCCTCTCAGCTTGATCATATTCCTCAGTCTCCCTAGAAACTACACTGAGGAAGCTCTGAAAAATTTGATTGAAAAATAAGACCATAGCAGGTAATTTCCTAGTGCATGCTGCTGAAACTTACCAAATATATATATGCACTTAAATATATTGGTATCGTAAAGCATTTTCTAACATCAAAATGTGAATATTCTTGAAAATAGAAATATCTTACATAATTAGTCATTTTCTTATGTTGTAGAAATGCATTGTCTTCTATTGTTCTTATATTGTTATTTATCCATTTCATGTGTGTGATGTTTTGATTTGTTCAAGAAGATCACAAGCTCCTCTAGAGTTATGGATTATATACCGCTCTATATTTTTTCCTGCATATGTGCTTTATATATAGCTGTAATAGGAGTAAATAGACTCTAGAACTTTCTGAATAATATCTGCTCAGCCTAGATACAGGAAGCGCATACCACTTCACTGTTATATAATACAAATTAGGTCATGAGTAGATTCCATTACCCATCATCATGGGTCATCCATCATGCTATGTATCAGCCCAGTATGAACACTTGGTTTTGAATGGTAAACCAAAGATGGTCTATCTTTGTAGCATAGACAATACTGGAAAAGAATAGTGAGCAGCAATGTTCCTATGCATTACTTTTAAAAGTTGGGGTTAAGGAATCTTGGTTATGCTAGCTATGGTCCAGAGGGGAGGGCATCCTGTGGAGTTTACCAAGCCCCTGAAAGACTTGGAACAATGTATTGCCCTTCCTGGATGGCATCAGTGAGCAGTGCATGCTGAGTATTTGTCTATCTGGAAACCATCATTCTGGTTTACAGATAAGAGTGTAGTTTCTTGGCATCTATGCCCACAATCACCCATTACCTCACATTATCTCATCTTCTTTTGACTACTATTTGTGTATTCATAAATATACATATATAAATATACATTTATATATACATATATACAGAGAGAGAGAGAGATCTAACCAATGCTGCTTACTTATGACTTTGGCTAAGTTCTCCTAAGCATATTTGCAATAAAATCTCTTCCCTGTGGCTTGAATACTAGATACCTGACTTCTCAGTTGGCTTTTCTATTACTTATGTTATCTATTCTTATCACCAGAGATCAAAGCAATCTTTTCAGCTTTTCATGAATCCTTAGGGGTAATATACACTTCTACTTGATTCTAGCAATTTTTAAAAGAGGATGGCAATTTGTTTTTGTACCTCCAGCCCTGGCACCTTCTCTCATTCAACAAGATGCAATGGATCTGCAGGAGATGACCCAAACCTCTGAGTTGTTATTTTATGAACACGCATTACCTGTGCAGATTCTTTTAAAGTTGGGATTTTCCAGAAGGTGTCCCGGTAGGCGGCACTGGAACCGATGTTGCCAGAACTCAGGGAACCAGGGATTCCTCGTATTAGTGTCCAGCCTCAGTTTCAGGTAATAATCATCAAACGACCTGACCTCTGGAGACTGCAGCTTTATCGTGATTCCCCCGTTGGCTTCCACCTCATAACCTTCAATGACTTCATCTCTGTCTGCCCATCCATCACTAAAAAATGCAGGGATAGGGGTAGGGAGAGAGAAAGACAAATATCTCACAAATAGAGCTCAGAGTTATTTAAGAATGAAGAAAACCAGCAAAGGCTAAAGTGTATTTTAGGTCAGCATTACTACCCATTGATGATTTTTTTTTTTGGTAGAGAATAAAACATTGTGAAAGCTTATTATACCATTTGTTTCTTTGTTTGTTTTTCACAGTTGTGAAATAATGATGAAGATTATGACAGTACCAGTTGGAATAACTAAAGTTCATTGAGTCTTCACTAGTTATCAGATTCTGTGCTATTCACTTTTGCTAAGCAGGAAGATGTCCAGCAACCAATTGAAGTCCTGGGGGATCCAGGCACTCTGACTCCTAAGTCCAGTGTTCTTTAATTTTTTTTTTTTTTTTTTTTGAGTTGGAGTCTCACTCTGTTGCCCAGACTGGAATGCAGTGGCCGCTCCCGGCCACCACAGCCTTGACCTGCTGGGCTACGGTGATCCTTCTGCCTCAGCCTTCCAAGTAGCCGGAACTAGAGGCGTGCACTACCATGCCCGGCTAATTTTTGATTTATTGTAGAGATGAGGTCTCACCAAGTTGCCCAGGTGGGTCTCGAACCCGCGGGCTCAGGTAATCCACTCACCTCAGCCTCCCAAGGCGCGGGATTACAGGCTGAGCCACCGAGCCCGGCTATACTATTAAACCACAAAGCCTATCAGTCACTGTCCAAACAGGAAGAAAATAATGCTTAGGCACCTCAGGACTTTTGCAATAAAAGCTCAGTAAAGTTTCAATATTTCAATCAAGACCATGACATGAGTTGCGTTATATAGATTTAAAAAATTGATATGATTCTCAAACATGCCAACCACAGGTTTTGCTCCTGGGGCATTAATCAAACTTGCATTTCATAGAGGTGCACAGATACTTATTTTTTAATGCTATTAAAAATAACAACATTAATGGAAAGCAATCTCACTCCCAAATATGGAAAGAATACTGGAAAATAATAATATAAAAAGAACAAAAATAAATAAAATGAATCCTCTTCTGACTAAACCAGAGTTCACTGACATTTTATTTGGTGGGATAGAATTTTTAAAATTTAGCCATTTTTTAAAACATAAGTGATGCAGCTCCAATTAATTCAGGAGTACAGGTGAGCCAAGTCTAAGAGGATGTTAAAGACAAATTGCCCCAGAAAGAGTTAAATGGGAAAAGAAGACTTTATTTAAGACTTTTACATAGATGAGAGACATTGAATCCAACTCTGCAGAAACAAAAGATGAGAGGATTTTTAAGTGCTGGGGAGAACTAATAGAAAAGTACTCAAGGATTATTGGGGGAATATTGGTCAACATAATTAGGCATCTGTATTTGCTACCTGTCACTTATCTAAATTAAGCCTTTACTCTCCCATAGAAACTGGGAGATAGGGGTTTGCCATCATCCTTGATGACAGAATCTAAAAGAGATGGCTCCTAGGTCCTTGAAAAAGACATTTCTGGGTTATTAAAATTTCAAGAAGCTAGGAGAAAAATTAAATCTCAAGGGGGCAGAGAAAGAATTTATAATTTCAAGTTTTCCAAAGTAAATGCTCTAATCAAAGGGAAATAAGGGATTTATAGTCAGGAAGAAACCTGTCTAAAAGTTTAGTAAAGCAAAGGAGAATATTAAAGTCATCTTGGTCAGGGTGTAAATTTATTCCTCTCCACACAGAATGGTGCCCTGAGGTTATGGGATATAACTATTCAGTTTCTGACAAATAAAGTGTTTTATTGCTTACTTCTCATGGAGCAAGGACTGAACCAAATAACCTCCCATAGCTCAACCTTTGTTATCTGAGGTCAACTGGGATAAAAGTGTTCAACACTTAGCTGAGATAATCAGTGCAGTTCCTCTCTAGAATCTTTCCAGTGAACCACACATGAGCTTCGTTTTCAACAGTTCAAGTGTTATAGTGGAAGGGATAGCTGACTTCACATGATCCAGAACTAAAGAGACTAAGTATAACATAGTCTAACCAGGCAGGCCAGAGAATATCTATGTGCTTTAAAATCCACTAGGATAGAGACTCTATAATATTGCACAGGTCTTTCCTTCCTTCCTTCCTTCCTTCCTTCCTTCCTTCCTTCCTTCCTTCCTTCCTTCTTTCCTTCCTTCCCTCTCTCTCTCTCTCTCTTTTTTTCTTTCTTCCCCTTTTTTCTTCCTTGCTTCTGCATTTACCTAGCAGCCACTGTTGCCAGATGTTCTGCTATGAATGCAACCGAGTATAAGACACACTATCCCCTGCATTATAGTCTTGTGGAGAAAGTACACTAAGTAAGAATTAAAAACTCTATGAAGTTAAAGGAAGAGAAGTGACCAGTATTATAGGGAGAAAAACTTGAGAGTTTAGCTTAGTCTGGTATGTATATATGTGTATGCCATGTGAGGTGAAGGGCTAGGGAGAGCAGGGGGATAATTAGGGATGGGTTATGTTAAAAAGTAATGTCTGAGATCTAAAGTAATGTTGGCATTAGTCAGGTGAACAAAAGGGGAGGGAGTGTTATAGAATATTACTGATAGATTCGTATACAAGAAAGAGCATGGCACATTTCAAGAATTTAGGAAGAGTCAGTACCGTTGGAGAATAGAGAGAAGTATGGCATGAGATGGGGGTGGGTACACAAATCTCAGCCTAGACACTATTAGCCTCAGGGCCATGGGAAGTCCTCACATTGTTGTAAGCCTGTTACTCAATAAGGTCATTCCGTCTCCCACCTTATGGCGAATGCCCTGAGTATTGTTCTGGGGAGTCCTCGGCTATGAAGGTCGGTCAAATTGATTTTTAATTTTAATTTTTTATTTTTTATTTTTTTGAGTCTGAGTCTCACCCTGTCGCCCAGACTGGAGTGCAGTGGCCGCTCCCAGCCACCGCAGCCTCGACCTGCCGGGCTCCAGTGATCCTTCCGCCTCAGCCTTCCAAGTAACTGGAACTACAGGCGCGCGCTACCGCAGCTCAGGCAATCCACTCACCTCAGCCTCCCAAGGCGCGGGATTACAGGCTGAGCCACCGAGCCCGGCCAAATTGATTTTTAAAAGACTGACTCATTTATATTTTCATATGCTAGTCTACTTAGAAAGGCTCAAACTAGCTTAATTATTTACATTTAAATGTACTTATATGTATATCTTAAGTACATCTACAGCAATTTGAAGAGTTGAAGTATAGTCATGCCATGCTAAAAAGAAGAGTAAAAATAAAACCAGTTAGACTTTCAAGAACTTGTGCCTATGAGTAAATATTTAAAGTCAAAATGTCTTATTACTTGAGGAAGATAATTGCTTTTTGACATAAAGGTGAAGCTTGATGTGTGTTTCTCTCCAAGGTTTAATCATGTGAGATTTCTTTTGTTTACAGTCTATACAGGAACTCACAATCTCACTATTTTCAAATGTGTATGAAATGCCTAAGATGTTTATGTGCATTTTTAAGAATAATGCTTAGTTTGTAGAGGCAAATATTTTGTATCACTGCTAGAAGCAGAGAAAAATGTGATTTCCTGCCCTTGAGTCCACCAACACAAAAGGAACATCACAGAAGTAAAGCTCTGTCTGTATGAATACAGACCAATTTTAATTCATATGGTTTAGGGGTCTGGAGTTCTAAATCTCCTTCACCACTTGTCAAAGCCCTTTATCCTCTAAGTAGATGACCCCTCTTTCAGAAGTTAGAGTTGATTAAAAAGGTCATAAAATCAAGAAGAACCGGTATATGATAGGGAAAATAGTCCAGTAGGATTACTTGGTGAATACGTTTTAAAGAGTTAGTAACTAAAAATTTGTATGAGATCTTAAATCTATCACAGTTAAGGTGTTAGGAAATGCTAATCAAAAAAGCCACTGGAAAACTTCTACAAAGCAACTCTTGAATTTTATACTTTTAAATTGTTTCATCTGTGTATCACTTGTCAAATGCATTTACAGAGAATTTTGAAAGATTTTGTTTAGCTGTATTGGAATTCTGTGTGAGGATATTGATTTGGTGAATTATCTGTGAAGCACACTCTAAAACAGGGAATCAGCAGCTCGCCTGATTCCAAATCTTTCTTAGATGGTGGTGTAGATAGTATTTGACCTGAGATGACTTGCAGTTGCCTGGTGACATCCCAAGTATCTGGAGTGACTCCTGCTGTGCTGTGTGGTGACCTGGCCTCAGACAGTGCTGGACTCTCTGTGAAGAACATTCTCTGCCTCTAGCAGCTTCTGCTGCTCCATCTGCTTCCCGCTTATGAGTTCTTTTCCTAGCTGGGATCTGGAAATAAACTGTATATTGTGGACTATTTAACAGAAAACTACATATTTTAAGTATTTCTCACTAATGTGTAAGAATCCTTATTTCCTACTTCTTCTCGACATTTTTATACAGCAATTCTCATGAGGTTGTTCTTCTTCTTCAACCAAATCATTGTTTTATTCCCTATAAGTACATTTCAAACTTGAACAATTAGAAGGTTTCTTCTACCTAATAGATTCCGATATTAACAACAGAAAAATAGCATTTCTACATCCACCAATTATAATTTGACAGGAGTTGCATTAATATTACTTTTGCATTATATCAGTTAAAATAATTTAATTAGCAAATTGATAGTAAAAAAACAAAAATACAATAGTTTTAATTTTTTAATGTGCAAAAACATTTTAGAAAAGTCAATTTCCATTCAACTAAAATAATTACAATCTAAGTACTAAAGCAATTTTATTTGTGTTATAAATCCAAGTAATTGTGTTTACCTGATAATAAAACTATAAATCTTTTAAAATATTCTAGAGATTACCATATAATTGGGAAAAGATAAACAGCATAATAAAACTATCTTCAAAAACACATGTAAACAAGTGCAAATTCTATTATTTATGATGTTAACCATGCTCAAAAGGCTGAAGAAATGTAGCATAGTGAAATTTAAATCAGATGATGTCAATTGTGGAAATTTCACAAAAGTAACATAACTTTTTCAATAATAATTTAGACTGAATCTGTTCATTTGATGTATATCAATTGAATAATTTAGTCATTTATGGAACAAGAAGTGAGACAAGCCCTACTATTCTGTGAACTTGCTGCCTATATGTTTCCAAACCACGGTACATGAAGGTGGGGGTTAGGTGGAGTTCAGGTACACCTCAGTGGGTTTGCTGAGTTGAAAAAAGGCAGCTAGAAATCTGGAAAAGCCAGGGTGGGCAGAGTTCACAGGGCAAAGTACTGGAAAGGAGAAGCTACAGAGAGAGAGCACAGTCTGTAGTTCCTCTCCCTCAAGTATTTGGATGAATATTAGTCAGCCATGTATGTGATGAAATTACCTAAGATTGAGAAAATAACCAACCAAAATAATTTGAAGGAATAGTGTGTGGAAATCATATATTGTAAGAATAGAAACTGTGCCCAAAAGCCAGAGTAAAAAAACCTCATATTTCAGGGGAAATTGGCCAACATACTAAAAATGATCTTGCCTCAATAGTGAGAAAAATTAATTCTAGACAAAATGCTACTCTAGCTCTGCCTAACAAAGCTTTTTAAAAGCAAGATATAAAAGAATTGAAGTAACTAAACTCCTTCCCAGAATTAGAATACTTTTAAAAAATACATGACCCCTACTTATCACCATACACAAAAATCAACTATAAATGGATCAAAAATCTAAATGTAAAACCTCAAACTTTAAGAACCTTAGAAAATGCGGGAGACACCCTTATGGAAACTGGAACTGGCAATCAATTCCTGATCAAAACCCCAAATGCCTATGCCATAACACATAGGGTAGATAAGTCAGACCTTATCAAACCAAAAACCTTCTGCAAAGCAAACAAAACCATCAAGAGAGAGGGGAGATAGCCCACAGAATTGGAAAAATTATTTGCCAACTGTAAATCTGACAAAGGCCTAACATCCAGTGTCTACAAGAAATGCAAATGTGTTGAAAAGAACAAACAGCCCTATTAAAAGTGGGCAAAAGATATGAATAGACTCTTCTCAAAATAAGACATACAAGCAGCCTACAAATACATGAAAAAATTCTCAGCCTCACTAATCATCAATGAAATGCAAATTAAAACCACACCGAGATACCACCTAACTCCAGTAGGATGGCCATCAACAATAACTCAAATAGCAACAGATGTTGGAGAAGATGTGGTGAAACACTTCTATACTGTTGGTGGGAATGTAAACTAATACAACTTATGTGGAAAATAGTTTGGCAATTCCCAAAAGATCTAAAACTCGACCTTCCATATGACTCCGCATTCGCCCTACTGGGAATACACCTGAAGGAACTCAAATCACTCTATGAAACATTATTCACAATAGCAAAAACATGGAACTAGCCATGCTACCCATCAAAAGAGGACTGAATTTTTTTAAAAAGTGATACACATACATGATAGAATATTACGCAGTCATGAAGAAGGACAAAACTATGAACTTCTCAGCAACTTGGATGGACTTAGAGTCTGTAATACTGAGTGATCTATCATAGAAACAAAGAACTGAGCACCACATGTTTTCACTCATAAGCAGACCTTGAGCAATTACCATAATACTATAAGAAAGGGATTGGCAGTAGTGGGAAACTGCCAGGGGAGGGATGGGAAACACATCTCATCAACAAGGGTAACTTGTATACCTGACCCTGAATTATACTCCAAATTTTTAAAATAAAAAATAAATGAATAAATAATAAAATACATAATATCCAGTACCTAACAAGGTAAAATTCGCAATGTCTAGCATCCAACAAAAAATTATCAGGCATGTAAATTCATATGTGGATTGAGGGGAGAGGAGATATTAAAGTGACAATTATAATGAATTTTCACATGGTGATGTAGGTTGGATAGAGAATTTTTAAAGAGTCATGTGACATGAATAAAAAGAAGCATGATTTAGATTGGATGGACAGGAAAAGTACTAGGTGATGAGAGACATAATTTTGAAGAGAAAACACTTAACACTGAGATCTGGGCTACATGAAAGCTTTAGCTATGTGTGAATCAAATGGAAGAGGATGTGGCAGCTTGAGCAAATGTCTGAGAAGGGAACAAGAAGCTATGACGGAACTTTACCCATTGCCACAGAAGTTCAAGCCAATAATGTTTGCATTCATCAGTAGAGAAGATGTTTGAATAGATAATTTTCTGTTTTCAGCTATCCACTATATATGTTACATTCTTTAAGATATCTTTTTTTGAAGTGTTTTCCACAGTTTTTAAAAAATCTTCATTAGAAAATGAAGGTCACAGCCAGGCGTGGTGGCTCAGCCTGTAATCCCAGCACATTGGGGAGGCCGAGGTGAAAGGATTGCCTGAGCCTGGGTGTTCAAGACCAGCCTGGGCAACTTGGTGAGATCTCATCTCTATAATACATCACAAAAACTAGCCAGGCAGGGTGGCATGCGTCTGTAGTTCCAGCTACTTGGAAGGCTAAGGCAGAAGGATAGCGTGAGCCCAGCAGGTCGAGGCTTGGTGGTTGTGAGCATGCGACTGCACTCCAGCCTGGGTAACCAAGAGTGAGACTCCAACTCAAAAAAAAAAAAAAAAAAAGGAAGGAAGGAAGGGTACCTTTTCTATGAGAAGATTGATCCCCTTTTGATAACCTAGTTTAATGAATCACCTCTGTGAGCAAAACTAGAGAAATTAATAAGGCCATAATGACTTAGAGCAAGTCACAGCTCTCTTCCTTGCATCTAATTTAGCAGACCCTACTTATATGTCATTATGGGTTCAGAGACACTTCACTATTTCAACATTACACAAAGGTATGCAAAGTGCCCTCCAAAAAAATCTTAAAATCATGTTCTGAGAGAACTCAGCAGAGAGAGCCCCTAAACTATCTTCTGTTATCACAAGCTATCAGCTATAAGATTTCACTAGGACTAAGTCAAAACAGACCCATTTTGAAGCTTAAGTTTCACAAGCTTTGAGTGCAATTTGAAGCCTTAGACTTTGGCTTTACCAGGGTGAAAAGTGAACTCATCCAATAAGTTTCATCTCATTCCTAAGGTTTCCATTGCCATCTATTTTTTTAGTGGCCTCTTGTTCTACAGATGTCCTGGCGTTGAGAAAGGGATCTGCTTGAAGAGAGTAAACCAAAAATAAGAGCTATGCATATTTCTGTGAAAAGAAAAAAGAAGTGTTATTTGATAAGGACAGTAGATATTCTAACCATCAGTTTATTTAATATTATATATGAAAAGGGCAAAAAAGTAAACATGAAGGTGGAGAGAGTAGGTATTGTAAATAAAAATGAGTCAGAGGTTTATAATATGAAAGTAGAGAATGAATCAGTTATGACTAAGTTATGAAGATGTTACAATCAAGAATAATTCTTCATCATTTTAGAGTCTGTAACCTTATATCCCCAGCAATTTGTGGGCTAAATGAAGAAAGAAAGGGATGTAGGGAGGAAGGGAAAGAAAGGTTAAAAAATGAACATATAGCCGGGCTCGGTGGCTCAGCCTGTAATCCCGCACCTTTGGGAGGCTGAGGTGAGTGGATTGCCTGAGACCGCGGGTTCGAGACCCGCCTGGGCAAGCGAGACCTCATCTCTACAATAAATCAAAAAACTAGCCGGGCGTGGTAG
>CAUYQG010170014.1:0-27996 GCA_963574415.1 Tarsius wallacei | reverse complement strand
AAAAACAAAAACTTGAAAAACTTGTTTTATACATATTATAGAGGAAGCAAATTTCTCCTTTCTTTTGGGACTCTCCCTTCAAATTCATGTTATTTCCAGCTTAAAGAACATGAAAATAAAATATTGCCTACTAGAGGCACCAGTGTAATTATTTGAATAAAAGCATTTTTAAATGGCTGTTACTTCTCCTTAAATGAATATACCCTGTAATTGCTGGTTGTTGTTTATTCTCAAGTAAGAAGTCAGACATTGTGGGATGTCATTCATTTTGGGCACTTCCCATGATTTGTTCTGTCTTCTTCAGAGTGACAAGGAATCTGTAGTCTCCAGTCTGCCCACCTGCTTTTGGCTACACTGAGTTTATTCCAGGGACAGAGAGGGTCCTGCAACTCCTCCAGAGTGACTGTCGGTCCTCTCAGACCACACTGCACAGGGCCGACCTGTCTCCCAAAGGCCAGCGTCCTGCATCCACAGGATGTCCTGAGTGTTGTGCTCAGGACAACCCTGATGACCTCAGTGTCAACCTGAATGTTAAAGATCTCAGATGCTCTGGGTCATCTGAACTCATGATCCACCATCAAAACTGTAAACCAACCAAGTTAGCAACACAGTCTACAACACTGCAGTGGAAACATAAGGAATCTACACTTGGACCAGAATATTAGGACCGAGAGTTTCTAAATTAAAGTGGAGCAGATTCCAGAAGGCTCTGTGGGTGTGTCATATTTTTTTACATAGAATTTCCTGCAACCTGGTTATTTTGGCAGGTCACACTTCATGTTAAAATATTGTTCTTAGAGGATGTCTCCAAAATAAAAAGTTATAAAGGGATAGAGATGGCTGCTGCTGTAACAGTTTGGCATGTAGTGATGACATATACTATAGATGGTGATAACACTTAGAAGAGCTGTCTGGATAGAACTCAGGGTAAGGTCCTGGATCACAGATTACAAGATTCTAACTAGTTGTCTTAGTTTGTTCCTGCTGGTAAAACACATTACCTTAGACTGGGTGATTTATCAATAGTAGAAATATGTTTCTCATGCAAATCCAAACCCCTCACACTGGTAAGGATGGTTATCTTTAGTAAGTCAAAACATAGCAGGTGCCGGTGTGGCTGCGGGGAAAAGGAGATGCTTCTGCACTGTTGTGGGAGTGCAAACTCATTCAACCTTTGTGGAAAGTAATGTGGTGATTTCTCAAAGAACCAGAAATTGAGCTTTTCATGCAATCCAGCAATCCCGCTCCTGGGAACATACCCAGAGGAACATAAATTGCTCTGCCAAAAAGACACCTAAACACACATGTTTGCTACTCACAATAGCAAAAACATGGAACCAACCCAGATGCCCATGGAAAGTGGACTGGATAAAGAAAATGTGGTACATATACATTTTCTTTATGCAGCCATAAAGAAGAACAAAATCATGGCCTTCCTTCACAGCAACTTAGATATAGCTGGAGACCATCACATTAAGTGAACCATCACAGAAACAATAAGTAAATACCACATGTTCTCACTCTTAAATGGGCCCTGACCACTGGTCACATGAGCACAAGGGTGGGGATTGGCAGGTGCTGGACAATGTTAGGGAAAGGATGGAGGGAGAGGATGGAGGGAGAGGATGGAGGGAGGAGAGAGGGGAGCATGGGGTAACACACTGGGTATCTGGTCTGCTATCAGGAGAGAGAGGGCCAGCCAGAAACCTAAACTTCACTGACTTGAAAGCAGAGTGAGACTTCACCAGATACCAAATTTGCTGATGTCTTGAACTGAACTTCACAGCCTCCAGAACTGTGAGAAATACATTCCTTTTTTTCCCCACTAAAAACAATGTTCTTATTAATACTGAGTCAAAAAGATAAAAATAGACTCTAATTTTATAAGAGATAAAAATAGACTCTAATTTATTAATTTTATAAAATAAATGTGCATGCAGCCTACTTATGTAGAAAATCCCTATTTGTACCCCACAACTCTAAAATGAAAAAACAAAAAGTAAAAAAAAAAGGAACAAAATGCTCATTTAAAAAAAATTCCTTTCCTCATTTTTTTGATATGCTTTTATCCTCTGGTCGATAAAGGAACACATGTTCTTATAGAAAAGTTGGGATATACAGAAAAGTGTAAAGAAGAAGAACCTGGTGTTGACCTGGGCACAGTGGCTTACACCTGGAATCCCAGCACTTTGGGAGGCAGAGGTGAGAGAATTGTCTGAGTCCAGGGGTTCAAGACCAGCCTGGACAACTGGGCGAGACCTCGTCTCCAAAATAAATAAAAAAATTAGCTAGGCATGGTGGCATACACCTGTAGTTCCAGCTACTTGGAAGGCTGAGGTAGAAGGATCACCTGAGCCCAGCAGGTTGAGGCTGCAGCAGCCATGAGTGTGCCACTGCACTCTAGCCTAGGCAACAGAGTGAGACTCCAACTCAAAAAAACCTGGTGTTGTGAGATAACCACTTGTATTTTGTATACACTGCTCCAGACTTACACACAAATGCACATTTATTTTATAAAATTAATAAATTAGAGTCTATTTTTATCTCTTATAAAATTAGAGTCTATTTTTATCTTTTTGACTCAGTATATTATAAGAACATTGTTTTTAGTGGGGAAAAAAAGGAATGTATTTCTCACAGTTCTGGAGGCTGTGAAGTTCAGTTCAAGGCATCAGCAAATTTGGTATCTGGTGAAGTCTCACTCTGCTTTCAAGTCAGTGCTCCTTGCTGTGTCCTTACATAGTAGAGCAGGAGAAAGTAGGCAGATTTCTGAAGTCTTTTTTTTTTTTTTTTTTAAGTTGAGGTCTTATTCTGTTGCTTAGGCTGGAGTGCAGTAGCACAAGCATGGCTTGCTGCAGCCTCCATCTCCTGGGCTCAGGTGATTCTCCTGCTTCAGCCTCCTGGGTAGCTGGGACCACAGGCATGTGCCACCACGTTCAGCTAATTTCTTAATTTTTTGTAGAGCAAGGTCTTGCTATGTTGCTCAGGCTGGTCTCAAACTCCTGGGCTCAAGTGATCCTCCTACCTCAGCCTCTCAAAGTGCTGGGATTATAGGCATGAGCAACTGAACCCAGCATGAAGCCTCTTATGAGAGGGCATTAGTCTCATTCATGGTCTAATCACTGTAGGCCCTGTGTATCTCTCCCCCAGGGCCATACAACAACCCCAGTATAGGGAGCAAGGAAATAAGAGGAGGACTGAGGCTTGAGTCCTCGCTGCCTCCCTCATGGCTGTTGTAATCAGGTCCCTGCTAACTGCCTGCCCTCAGACATAGGACTCTCCAGGTGGCATTCCAGAGCCCCACTACACTCGAGCTACTGGCTGGCCCCTGGAGAGCTGCTCACAGGCTGTGCTGCATGCCCGGTACTCTCTGCAGGCATCCCACAGCAGCCCCTCACGTGGGGCTCTCCACTCAGCTGGGGCTGAATCTGAAGAAATGAAAGCCTTGAATTCCTGTCTCTGCTCACAGTCACAGCTGCTCACTGGGTCCAGTCTCCACGTGGGAAGCACTCACCTCCCTCCTTTCCAACTCTGGGAACACCCACTGAATGCTCTTCAGTGAAGCTGGAGGAAAAGCTTTTAGAATGTTCTACAGGCAGCTAATGGAGCATAGGAACAGTCTTGTTGCAAGCGACAGAAACCCCAGTCCAAACCGGCTTAAGCAAAAAGAAAAAGTTTAGCACGTCATAGTCCAAGGGTAGAGACTTTGATCAAGGTATTAAATGATGTCCCTGGCTGAGCGTGGTGGCTCATATTCATAATCCCAGCACTTTGGGAGGCAGAGGTAAGAGGATTGCCTGAGCTCAGGAGTTCGAGACCAGCCTGGGCAACATGGCGAGACTTCCGTCTCTACAATAAATTAAAAAAAATTAGACCAGGCGCGGTGGTTCACGTCTATAATCCCAGCACTTTGGGAGGCCGAGGTGAGCAGATTGCCAGAGCCCACCGGTTCGAGACCAGCCTAGGCAACTTGGTGAGACCTTATCTTTACAATAAATCAAAAAATTCACCAGGCGTGGTGGCGCATGTCTGTAGTTCCAGCTACTTGTAAGGCTGAGGCAGAAGGCTCATCTGAGCCCAGCAGGTAGAGGCTGCAGTGGCCATGAGCATGCCAGTGCGCTCCAACCTGGGTGACAGAGACTCGTTAAAAAAAAAAAAAATTAGCTGGGCTTGGTGCTGCTTACCTGTCGTCCCAGCTACTTGGAAGGTTGAAGCTGAAGGATTGCCTGAGCCCAGCAAGTGAAGGTTGTTGTTGCCACAATCATGCCACTGCACTCCAGCCTGGGGGACAGAGTGAGACTCTGACTCAAACAAAGAAAAAGAAATATGACTAATGTGACTGAGGAACTACTGGAAGCATTATTATAGTTCTAAAAGCGAACGCTATAGACAAAGAGCTTCTCAGAGAATGTTGCTCCCTCCTCATCTCTGCTGACCTGTTCCAACTCCTTTCTTCTACTTCTTTTTTTTTTTTGAGCTGAAGTCTCACTCGGTTGTCCAGGCTGGAGTGCACATTCATAGCCACCACAGCATCAACCTGCTGGGTGGGCTCCAGCGATCCTTCCGTCTCAGTCTTCCAAGTAGCCAGAACTACAGGCGCACACAACCAAGCCCAGCTAATTTTTTTTTTTTTTTTAATTGTAGAGACAAGATCTCACCAAGTTGCCCAGGCTGGTCCCCAACCGGCGGTTTCAGGCAATCCACTCGCCTTGGCCTCTCAAAGTGCTAGGATTACAGGCTGAGCCACCGAGACCAGCCTTTCTTCTTTCCAACCCTTTTACCCACCCTGTAAGTAACCCTTCTCTTTCATTTCTACTTGTATTTCTTTTGCACAAATAAGCTGACACATGTATGTTTTCTTATATTCCCTTCTTACCTGAGGTGTAGCTTACTAGAGATAGACACTCTCTTTGCTTTTCTCACTTGAGTATATTTCAGAAATCACTCTCAATCAGTGCATAAAGCTCTTTCTCATTTTTCTCAAGCTGCATAGACCTCCACTGTATGGATGTGCCCACTATTTTCAACCACCCTATGTATAAACATGCAGGTTTGTTTCTGACATGTTGCATTGACGGCAGATAGGGCTATAATGAATCACCTTCGGTCTGTATGAATTCAGAGGAAAGGAGTTAGATATCAGCGGTCCCCAGGCTTTTTGGCATCAGGGACCAGTTTTGTGGAAGACAACTTTTCCACGGACCAGGGGATGGTTTCAAGCGCATAACATTTGTTGTGCATTTGTTATGTATTATGTGTAATACATAATGAAATCATTATATAACTCACCATTAAAAAAAGTGCGGACAGAAGTGGTAAATAAAATGGGTGGGCCACACACAAACTAAGTGTCGGGTTCTGACTTCAAGCCTGCCACCAGATGCAGCTGTACAGTTGAAGTACATCAACTCACTTGACACTCACAGATAGGGTTTTGATATGAGTCTGCGAGCAATTGATTTATTGTGGTCTCTATGCAGTCAAACCTCACTGCTAATGTTAATCTGAGTTTACAGCTGCTCCCCAGCACCAGCATCACTGCCTCAGCTCCAGCTCAGACAATCAGGAATTAGACTCTCCTAAGGAGTGTGCAAGCTAGGTCCCTCACTCCTATGAGAATCTAATGCCCCTGCTGATCTGACAGAAGGCAGAGCTCAGGCAGTAATGCGAGTGATGGGGAGCGGCTGTAAGTACAAGGGAAGCTCCACTCGCTCACCACCACTCACCTCCTGCTGTGCAGCCCAGTACTGGTCTGTGGCCCATGGCCCGAGGGTTGGGGACCCCCGAGCTAGATCTTCTTAGGCCACCTATCCAACTGTGAACCGTCGACATGCCCACCCCAGAAGCTGCCTTCATGTTTGACTCCTCCCTTTCAGATTCTGTGGAGTCACTGTTCCCAAGACCTGATCAAACTGCGACTCCATGGACACTCTGACCACCTTGTAAGTGGGCCTGGTGAGCACTCTTAGCAGCAGCCATTCTGGAGCTTTCATTTCAATCTGCTCTTTCCCAAGTCAACTCTTAGGACCTTATTTTCATCTTGGGGTGACTCCTCCTTATCCCTGCCTCAATCCTTTCATCTCAGCTGAGATACTCAAAGAACATAAAAATCTGGCTACACAGTTCTAGAATGCTCATCTTTGTCAAGGATTCATTCACACAGGAGTTAACCTCTAGGCTTGTTGTTTACTAGCCCTATTCCAACCAGAGCTCCACAGAGGGGCACTGATGGCACCGGGGAAGGTCATATTGTCCTAAAATGTTTCTGTAAGAGTATATATATCTCCATTTATCTGGAAGAAGATCCATTGGAAATTCACCAGCCTAGCTTTAAAAAGGCCAAGAAAGGTGTACTAAATTCCATGTTTGTTTCTTAACACTGATTGGAGAAAAAGGTACTGGTTGGGGATCACCCTCAAAATCCTGTTCACTTAAATGATTACTAACTTTAGGTAAAAAAAAAAAAAAAGAAATCTTAATCTGATTTTATACCAGCTTTTAAAAAAGTACTTGAAGTTCATAGTAAACACATCTTTTGGACAAGAAGTAACCAGTAAGTTGTATTTACTTTTAAGACTAATGACCATAAAGATAAAATAAAAGAATCAGACACACGCGAAGTTAAAGGACATTTTATTTACTGACAGATTAAAAACCGTAACTCCAGGTGGCGCAAAATGCACCACTGAACCCAATTACAAAGAACAGGTGTTAACACACAATGTTTAAGCGATGCTACACTTATTTTTGGCAAAGTGCTGTATTGTTCAGTCTGTGTACAAAACTGACCATCTAGGAACCAATCAGTATAAAAAATTTCTATAAAAACAGAAAAAAATTTAGACAGTGGCTCAAGAAAACAAGCTGCCGTTTATGCATAGATTGATGTACAGTATACAACCTAACCAGATGTCCCTTTTGAGTTTTCAAGTTGATGAAAATAAACTGTGTCCAGAAACACATGAGGAAGGCACATAGTACAGTCTACAATACTCTTCAGTCTCCATTACTCACGACCTGTCCTTGAAAAGCAAATGAGTTTACAATTTTACTTGAGAAAAAAAAAAAGCCACTTTTTTTTTTTAATAACACACACACTTATTAATTAAAGTTAAAAACCTCTGGAGGAAAACACAATCAAAAAGCAATCAAAAGCACTCATACACCCCAAGTCTGAAAACACACACACCTAACCTCCCCAAGGAATGGCTTGGTTTTTAGAAGTTCACCTAGAAAACAAATACTAACACTTCAGGCAAACACAGAGCAAAGCGGGGCATTTAGCAATTACACAATTTTTTTAAAATGTCATACTCATAAAGAAAATTCTGAATGATACACCAAATATTACCACTTAAGCTGCCTTCCTTTGAATAGTAACTTCTCCACCCACATCAAGGATACCGCTGCAAATAAAAGATATCCTTATCTGTGTGCTTCCCTGTACCTCTTTCTCCACACTAAACCACTTTAGTTGGTGTCAAATTTCAAGTGACATTGGTATGTGGCAAGGCTGACACCATTGTATCATGTACGTTTTCTAAATAAAGCATTTTATATAAAATTTTAAGCATTAAAGTAAGTTGATAGGGATGCCCTTTGTAACACACCAGCATGGCTGATGGCAGTGAAGCCATCCATAAGAGAAGCCCAACCTTTACAGGAGTTTAACCAGTATTTATGGGCCTTATAAAGTAAAAAGATAATTTTAAGTTAACATTACAAACATATACTAGTATCTCCCAGTACAAGGAGCAGTCTCTTAAGTGATTCTAAAAACAAAGACTAATACTTGGAAACTCAAACTTTTTCAACTAATCTATTCAAAAATAAATGTCTATCTTCTAGTTGGATTCCTTCATTTTTTTGTTTCCAATTCAAAGAAAATGAGAGTAACAAACATACTCTTCCTTGCTCGTTTTTCTTTCTTTCTTTTTCCTTCTTTTTTGAATAGGAGTCTCACTTTGTCACCCAGGCTGGAGTGCAGTAGCACACTCACGGCCACCGTAGTTCTCCACCTGCTGGGTTCAGGTGATCCTTCCATTCAGTCTTCCAAGTAGCTGGAACTACAGGCTCATGCCACTATGCCCAGCTAATTTTTTGATTTATCATAGAGACGAGTTCTCACCATGTTGCCCAGGATGGTCTCAGACCCCTGGGCTCAAGCAATCCTCTCATCTCTGCCTCCCAAAGGGCTAGGATTACAGGTGTGAGCCACCACGCCCGGCCTAGTTTTTCTTAAGAGTATATAAAGAAAATATATTTCATCGAGGAGGAAGAGACATAGCAAAGAAACTCAGATTTCAATAAAGACAAAGATTACAAACCAGTGTACTATACAGATTTGGGAAGCAAAAATAATAGGCAATGCCAAACAGCTCTCTCAAGTTTTAAGTAAACTGTTTTCTCATAAGAACCAAAGTACTGATACAACCGAGAAGGTATGTAAACAGGAACAATTTGCACGGAAATTGAAAAATATACAGGAAATTAATATTTAAACAAAAAAATCCAATTACTTTGCATCTTTTACAAAAAACTCCTCACCCAACCAACCACATAAATGCATTGTACATAAGATAAATAATGGATGGCTAATCTTCAACTTACAGTGCAGAACACAATGCAATTCGTTAAGGAAGAAAAAGTGATAAACATAAGATATACATTATAAAATGTTTTATTAACAAAAACAAACTTTGAGGAACTCTGTAAAAGCTAAGAAACTCATTCATGAAGCACTGCTGTGTACACTACGTATTCTAGACTTTTTCCAAGTAACATTCTATGTTATCAGTTTAGAAACAGTCAGAGCTACTAAATCTGGAGGGGTCTTATTTCTCAATGCTTAAATTTATAAGAAATATGCACTAAAGTACATTGTAAACCACTAATATTTACAACAGCAAAAGTAATAATAAGTTCATAATAAAATGCATTTTGGCCATGTTTCAAAGAATACTTCACAGGTTAAAATCGTTCTGTGTTGCTGCTGGCCTATGTCTTACACACAGTAGATGCCTGTCATCTAATGACCAAGAACTTCCACTGAGTTATATAACCATTTTCTTCCATTCTTACATGTGCCAATTTTGGACAGAAAACTTAGATACTGATACAGAAACCACAGTATGATATAACAGGTGGTGTGGTAATTCTAACCCTCCCCCAAAATCCCAATGACTGAAGTTTTTTGTTTTCTATACACAAAACATTAAAAAACAAGACCTAGAAAAGGCAAACAAAAAGTCAATAACTGATAAGAGATATAAATGTACTTAAGGTACCAAGAAATCTGAAAAAAAGAGACCACTGCGGTTTTATATACAAATCTGTTCATGCTACCAAACAAATTCTCATGGCTGAACTTCTTAGCTTGTGAGGTACTAACAACTTGCATGCAACATAGGAAAAAGAACCCCGTGGATTCAGAGGCTGACATCCTGAAGACATTTAGCTGGTTTATTTTCAAGTTACCAAGGTACGACCCTATAACAGACGTGGTGTAAAACATACACACCTTCATGAAAATGCTACCTTATCTCCCAACTCAGGTAAACACAAAATAGTCATAAAATAACTTCTAACTCAGTTTGACAACACTTTACAGACTTGGCCCCTAGTTAGGAAACAAATAAATAAAGGGGAAGTCAAAATGTAAGGGACAACAAGGAGAAAAGGGGGATCTAAACTCTTGTTCTAAAGACATCCTGGCACTCACACAGCCAGTGGAAGAACAATCTCAAACCACCATCTGACTACACCCTTGACCTCGTCCACTTTAGACGCTCCAGTCTGGTCGGGAAAGAGCACTGCTCTTCCTTAGTCTCCCAGGGTTCCTGGCATCAAGCTGCTACAGGGTTATTGAAAAATAGAATAATACTTCACATAACTATATGCTGCTTTTTTCCTTGAAAACATTTTATAGACATGCACTCAGTGAGAGTTGCAGAGGAGGTGGCAAACTAAGCTGTCTGACTATGAAGGTGACACTACTGTTGTCAGTAGGATGTGCTGTGGGCTGTAAATGTTTTAATTTCAGAGGAAACCAGTGAGAGTATGGATGGCTCAGCAAAACCCATCACAACTGCTGAAAAAGAAGCGACCGGCTAGAGGTAAGGAACTAGATTTTCTCCGTGTCGCGTTAACTGGCCCACATGTGAATCGAACCCTGCGCCCGGCCTCGTTAGCACCAACACTGTGAAGAACAGCTGTGGCAGAGTAGGTGCCAAAGCCCCAACCCGTCACCAGATTCAGTAGAAAGGCCCTCTAAATTGCCTCGAGGCTCAGTTCTGGACAGCCCCACTTCCCATCAGTCCACAAGCCTCACAGTAACTCTGTGAGGGAGGTATCATCACTCCCCTGTTGATGGAAGAACAGAGGCCAGAGTGGTTAAATATTTTGCCTGAAGTTAAAACAAAGAGTGAAAAGTCAAGAAGCCAACCTGTCACCCTTCACTCAGACACCATGAAGACATCACCAGAAACTCCCCCTCACCCTTGCTTGCCACATGGCAGGACAGGCTCCACGGCAGGGGATTGCTCACTGTATCTGGAAGTTGAAAGCCTGTCTCTTTTCCCATGGGCAGAGAGAAGTATGAAGTTACTCAAGTCCTGGACAAGTTATTCTGAATTTACAGCTGTTGTAATGTGAGGAGTGGGCAGAGCTGGCAAGAAGAAATCAAAATCACTTCAACACTGCACTAATGGGTTAGTTACAGACATGAATTTTCCCAAATACAATTTCACAGGTCTAATTTAATCCCTCTGCACGTGAGACAAGGGCTTTTGTCCATGACACCTATGAAGTCTGTACCACGTCATGGAGTCACGTTGGAATCACCGAAAGCGCTGTTCACCAAAGCTTAATGTACCTGAATTCTAAAATGAACTGCATGACTAATCTGGACAAAAAAAACCATACACATAGAAATATATCAAGTTTTCGTTCAAAACAAAGTCCAGCCATAATTCCATTATATCCATGGCAACTATCACCTGTTAATGCTCATGTTAGTGTGTAAAAACGTTTTCGTTATATACAGAAAAGATTATCAAGTACTGGTCAATAAAGTGTATGGCTGACCCTGAGAATAAATTTTTGATTACTCAAAAGATTAAGTAATACAAAATAAAATGAAATTGAAAGATACCTATTCTCATCCTTGGGAAGAAATGTCTTTAAAATGCTGACTAACTCATGTACATCTTAACAGATTTAAAGACACCCCCTAAACACCAAACACTGTAATTGTATTGATATGTTTCCAAAAATATGCTGAAGAAATTTACAAAAAAGTAAGTGTTAAGAGCAAGGCATTATGTGATACACAGCATATAAATCTGCTTTTCAAGATAGTGTCTAAACACACTGATAAAACTATCTGATTGGTCATCAATTGGCCGTAAAGAGACAACACTTTGTTGTACATACACACACATCTACACACACATGCACAAACCAAAAGAAACCAACCAACAGAACTTGGAATCTCAGTAATTGTACTGACGTGGGCAGGGCTGATGAACAACCCAGCCACTGTGCTTCACTTGCCGGGAGTGGCCATCCCTGGTAAGATTTTGGCGACGGAGGCTATTTCTGTTAAGAGACTGTCTTTCACTATGTTCTTTTATCCACTGGGAAGGGCGAAAGCTCTTGGGTTGTTCCAGAAAAGTTGTATGAGCAGCAAGAGCTGCAACATAGCAGTGAATGTGCTGCCCCATTTCATTTTGAGCTTCCACTCTGAAACAGAAAAAAGTGGGGATGCATTAAAGAACCAAGTATGTTATCGATGAAGCTGAAGAAGTAACTTAGCAATTCAGTTTGCCACACTAACTTGTCTATGATGGAATGAGAGCCCAGCATCTCACGACTGACAGACAGATTTATTATTTTGTGACCACAGTGACTGACAGTAATGAAAAGGAGAGGCCAACCTTTAAGAGAAATATGTCATGTAACCCACAGATAGCTCACTAAGTAGACCATAATATATTCTAAAAATATGCTTGATACATTCAGTGATACAGAACACATGCATTCTTTTTTCTTCTTTGAGTCTCATCCTGTCACCCATGCTGAATGCAGCAGCATGATCACAGCTCACTGCAGCCTCGACCTCCTTGTTCAGGTGATCCTTCCTCATCAGCATCCCAAGTAGCTGGGACTACATGTGTGCGGCACTGCACCTGGTTAATTTTTTAAAAAATATTTTGTACAACGAGGTCTCGCTATGTTGCCTAGGCTGATCGCAAATTCCTGGGCTCAAGCAATCCTCCTGCCTTAGCCTCCCAAAATGCTGGGATTACAGGCATGAGCAACTGTGCCAGCTGCAGAACACATACATTTATATATGCTTTTCTGGGAGGGGAAATAACATTTATTGACTATCTGCATTTGCTGTTTTGCAAATATTATATATTTTAATTCTCACTATCATCTTAAAAATATTTTCATTCCTAAATGTTACTGATCAGAAAGCACTGTGCCAACGGTACCTTCACAGACATTTCCAGTCTATAAGTAAAATGTTCTAGGAAATACACTTTAAATCTATATTTAACAGAAATATGCATCATGAAATTCTACTCACCATTTTTCTAGGTAAGTGCTATGGCTTATTATAGAAGACGATGCCTACATTTTTATTTATATCACAACAGGGCAAACTTTGGAATGGTATTTTCAGAGCAATGTTATAAAGACTCTTGAAGAATACATAATCTGAACATATGGCTACATACAGTATGACTATATGCTTTCTATATAAAAACTAATCAAGTAGGAGTGATCTAAATTGTGTTAACATGAGAAGCTTTAAGATTTTTAAGGGTTATGTTACACAGCAAAGGCAGTCATATATTCTGCCTAAAATCACTTGAAGAAAACACTGTTATCTTTTAATACACACACATATACATATTTAAGTAGAACTAAAGCAGATCATATTACAAAACTATTAGAATAAGCTTATATATAGAAAGTGGTTTTGAAGAGGTCAGCGTTTGAGTCCTCAGCCTCCCTGAGCAGACTCACCACACACATCACACAGTCTCAAGGTGAATGTACTTACTCTGTGCCCGTGAGTCTTATAAGCAGCTTTTCCTGGCCCTACAAATGTTAAATGGTGGACTATTAAATCACTAGTAAGATTTAAAATGCTATTTTAACTCTACTTAGGATGTGGTCAACTTTTATTAAAACTGGTTTGCTATGTGTCATTAAAGGCACATATATTACTTAATTTAAGATTATGATAGCATACAAACCTTTACAAACAGTATTTATAAAGCCTAAAATGCAACGAAATGCACACTCTGAAGCCCAAGGTAATTACAAAGCACCTTCATTTTACATTCTTTATGGTAATATCCCCAAGGACAGACACAATGGAAGCAATTTAACTTCTGAAAGACACATGATTTATTTCCTGTTCAGAAAACACAGATGTTGACTACATGGTTAGTCTCTTAATTTTGATTCACACCTGATTTCTACCTTGATTTAGCAGGATTCCAAATCAAAAAATAAAGAAGTTTTAAAAATGCTTAGTTATACTATTATAAAAACTGTAAAAATTTATAGGACTTTCTATGTGCGTAAAGAATTCATATAAAGCTCAGTGTGTTCTTTTGATTCTTTATATGTTGAAAAGTACATATTTGTTTAACTACCCTATATATCTGTAAAACATGAATGCAAAAACAAGGTACAAAAACAACATTCTCACTGCATTAAAACAATAAACACATAACAACCAGATGCAGTGCATGGTCCTGGATTAGATGTTGGCTTGGACAAACTAAATGAAATATTCTCAGCACTATTAGGGAGATATGAGTATGGTTAGGGTAGTAAATAAAGTAAAAATGACTGGGTGCAGTGGTGCTACTTGAGAGGCCAAGGAGGGAGGATCACTTGAGTCCAAAAGTTTGAGACCATCCTGGGCAATATAGCAAGATCCTGTCTCTTTAAAAAAACAAAAACAAAAAAAAAAAAAGGAAAAAATGTATTGAAACATAAAAGTGGAGATCACTGCACCTGAATAAAATGCCAGTTAAGGCAGCAATTGCCACCAAAGATGTTACCCAGAATACAGTCTGGCATCATGTAACTATATAAGTTGTTTTTCATCTTGGTACAAGCAAATTGAAAAATGCTGAGGCTAGGCTCGGTGGGAGGTCGAGGTGAGTGGATTGCCTGAGCCCCTGGGTTTGAGATCAGTCCAGGCAACTTGGAGACCACGTCTCTGCAATAAATAATTAGCCGGGCATGGTAGAGCGCACCTGTAGTTCTAGCTACTTGGAAGGCTGAGGTGGAAGGATCACCTGAGCCTAGCAGGTAGAGGCTGTGGTGGCTGTGAGTGTGCCACTGCACTCCAGCCTGGATGACAGTGAGACTCCGACACACAAAAAAAGAAAAATGCTGAGCCTCGTAAAGGGCCATCCACAATATTGAGACTTGAGGCTGCAGGAAACCCTGGTCAAGTTAATTAATTAATGTGCTGCCTGGGCTTTGTTTATATTTGGAAAACAGGAAATAGTAGAAAATATATACAATGGTATACGGAGTAAAGTCAGAGCCTGGACAACCCAAAAAGAGGCCTTTTGGATAACAGGTAACAATAGGAATATTCTGAACTGCTCCAAGTATCCAAATTCACCTGGACCTGTGTCCTAAGAGAGGAAATTAAGTCAGTGCCACCATTCCCAAAATACTTCAACACCATGGGGCACATCCCACTAAAGCACCCGACAGAATAGGTCGACCTTGAGCTAATTTTAAAAAAAGGTGATGGGCTTTATTTTTGTGAGTGAGAGCAATCCCAGATATTCCCTGGATAGTTTTCCTGGATAAAGGCCTGGCCACCTGGTCAGGCAACATGACAATGAAAATCTGGCCTTTTAAAGGGATGCCCACATGGGGAAATTTGAGGGGTACATTAGGACACACTGCTGGTCATCAGAAGAGCTCCCCTCCAGGGCCAGTCATAGCAGCTCACTCCTATTATGCCAGCACTTTGGGAGGCAAAGGCAGAAGGGAGGCTGAGATGGGAGGATCGCTTAAGGTTAAGAGTTCAAGACCAGCCTAAGTAACATAGTGAGAGGTCATCTCTATGAAAAATAAATTAGCTGGGTGTGGTGGTACACAGCTTCTCAGCTACTCAGGGGGCTGAAGTGGATAGATCGCTTGAGTCCAGGAATTTGAGGCTGCAGTGAGCTATGATAATGCCACTGCACTCCAGCATGGGCAATAAAATGAGACCCTGTCTCAAAAATAAGAGCTCCGTTCCAGGTTCAGAAGGTGACTGGAACCGAAAACAGATATATCCCCATGTGCTCACTTTAAGTGGTCACCTGGGTCTCTGAAATGAGTGGATGGGGCTACTGCAACAGTGCAGAGATGGGTTAGAGCTAGACATGTTCCTCTACCACTCTCTCAGACACAAAATTCCAGGAACAACTGTTCTGTCTGCCAGCAAATATTCTGTCTGCTGAAGGCTACGGGGCAGAGTCCCTGGTGGGACAGCCCTGAACACAGCTGGCAAGTGAGACTGATGCTTGTAGTTTTGGGGGGGCTGCAAATAGATCCTGAAAGGAATAGATGCTGATTCTGGGCGAGGCTTGTTTACCCTGTGGAAGACTAAAATGCTCAGAGCAATACAAAACAAACAGAAAACCCAGAAGATATTGCATGGATTTGGATGGCCATTTGGATGGCCAGCCATCAACTCTTCAGGGCAAGAAATACATGCTCCAGCCCATAATGTCCAACAATGGGCAGAGAGATGTTCTTCTCGGAGTAACAGTTTGATAGATAAGTGGAACAGGCAATGAAAACACTGGTTGTCTAAACCAGTGGGAGATGAAGCACAAAAGCGGCGGGGGCTCAGTGACTCACAGCTGTAATCCCAACACTTTGGATGGTTGAGGTGAGAGGATAGCTTGAAGCCAGTTTGAGACCAGTCAGAGCAACATCGTGAGACCACGTCTCTACAAAAAATTTTTAAAAAATTAACCAGGTATGGTGGTGCATGCCTGTGGTCCCAGCTACTCAGGAGGCCTAGGAGGAAGGACTGCCTGAGCCCAGGAGGTCGAGACTGGGGTAAGCCGTACCGTAACACTACATTCCTGGGCAACAGAGACTCTGACTCAAAAATAATAATTAATAAAATAAAAGCTCAGCATGACTAGTGCCCCCCTAGATTTGCTTCTGCTTTTCTGGCTGATCTGTGGAAGAGGGTGGGGAGGATGCCAGGATGACTATGCAATTCTTGCCAAGGTAAGAGTATGCAGGGACAATGACGTTAATTTTTTCTTTCTTCCCCTCATCACTTCAACCTTTTCCCCTCTACCAGCCACAGAGGTCCTGGGACCAAGGCTGCAACTACAAGTCCTGAAGCAGGGGTAATTCCTCAGCAAGAAACTGTCACTAGGTTTTCAAGCCTTGTGTCAGAATTCGTAAGGGTCTGACACCCTATCTTGCAAAATTGGTGTTAACGAGTACAGCTACACTGCCTGGTGGTACAAGTAGCCCACTGCCTCTGCACCTGTGTCTCCTTGCCCCATCTGAGTGGGAATGGGCCAAGGAGGAAGCACCTGAATAGCAGTAGTGCTGCCTGCAGTCTAGACAAGCACAGTAGCTAAACCTAATGTCACCTCCAAGGCTGGAAAAGTTTGGGTTTAAATGAAGAGAAAGGACAAAGGAATGAATAAATAAGTTATGAATGTAGGGAAATCCAATTAACCCTCCAAAAAGGCTCAGAGCAAGAGACGACATCTAGGCTCAATCACACCGGATGCCTGAGAGGATGGAGTTCTGTGTCTGCCAAGAGCTCTCCTGTTCTGGAACCTGACAAGATCAATGGGGCCTGCAATCCCAAGTGGCCTCCCCCTGGGAGACATGTTCATTCAATATGATGAAGGACTGGAGGGAAGTTCAGTAGTGTGGCAGTATCTTTTGGACTTCCTGAGTGTTGTAAGGGATGCAAGTTTGAAGACTGGGGGTGGGCTGTAGTACTGTGAAATATATATTTGGCCTTGTCAGTTTCCTGGCATACAATTCCTAAAATCCTTGGAATCTCCCAAGTGTCTTTTTGCATGTTCATGATTGACTAACAACCGGCAGCCACTAGGCAGCTCAGGGTGGGGGCTGGTTACTGAATGACCAAGGTAGGATGAGAGCGTTGGGACTTTCAGCAGTTGTCCCACAGCTTACAGAGAGGGGAGAGCACCTAAAGTTAAGCTGATCACCATGCCCAATCGACTTCACCAATTATGCCTGTGTACTGAATGAAGCTTCCATAAAAACCCAAAGGTGCAGCTTTTGGAGAGCTTCCGGAAAGCTGAACACATGGAGGTTCCTGGAGGGTGGTGTCCCCAGAGAGGGCAGGGCGGCTCGGTGCTCCTTCCCACATGCCTTGCCCTATGCATCCCTTCATCTGTATCCTTTTTAACGTCTTTTATAATAAACTGGTAAATGTGCTTTCCTGAGTTGTGGACACCACTCTACCAAATTAACTGGACCATAGTGGGGGTCATGGGAACCCCAATTTACAGCTGGTCGGTCAGAAGCACGGGTAAATGAACCTGGGGCTTGCTATTGACATCAGAAGTAAAAGGTAGTCTCGTGGGACTGAACCCGCAACCTTGGGATCTGACGCTATCTCCAGGTAGTGTCAGAACTGAACCAGAGGACACACCCTGAGGGTGTCTGCTGCTGAAGGATGGCTTGCTTGGTGTGTGGGGAAAACGCCCACACATCTGGTGGCAGGGAGCATGATGTGACTGTGTTGGGAGAGTACAGTAGGGAGAAAATGAGTCTGCTATTCTTACATTCTCAAACAAGGTTTTCAAGGTTAGGTAAGTCAATGTGACCTAACTAAGAATGCTTGGAAGAAAATAAGTATTATTTTAAAACATAGTATTCTAGTGTAATATAATATCCAATAATCCAGTCTATAAAGTGTACCAGAGCTATATTCTAAGATACTTAGCTGCAGTGCCAGTCTATTTAATTCCAATCAGTAGCAGAATTTTATAAATGAGACAGCTCCCTGTTATATAGCTGGGACCATGCTACATCTAATTTTGTTTTATTTTATTTTGCTACGTCTTATTTTAAAGAAAATCTAAAATGAGCACTTTTTTTTGGTACCATCGATCACCCTGTGCACACCATGCACATGCTTTCATAAATCCAAAATTATGTCTGCATCTTCTAAGAACTTAGGTTTGAACTATGATAGAAATAAATAAAATGCATGCTCAGTGAACTGCCTGAAGAGAATAAAATACTTGCAACGTACCTGGGACTACCTGGATTATGAAATTCATCAGTCCCACAACTGGCCTCACTGAGACCTGGGCAGGAGTTATGCACAGCATAGACAGACATGCTGGGATGTTCGATGAGAAGGTTTTCCATAGGACTTGTTTCCACCTTGATAGTGGTTAATCCACCTGCAGTAAAACACGGGGGAGGGGTGATAAACCAGCTCTCCTCCATTGGACAGGACTCAAACTGGAGGAAGCAGGAATCACTTGTATCAGCCAAGCACTCAAGAGACGCCGGTAAACAGGAAAAGACTGAAGGGTGCTCAGTAGGTGACTCTTCGCTGATGTCTTCTTCCTCTTCTTCCTCTTCTGCTGAGAAACCAGTGCAAGTATCTACATTGTAGTCCACGTTGCAGTCCATGTGTGTTGTTGAAAGTCCCATGGGAAGATGATTATCATATATCCATATCACATATCCATCAAAGTCACAGCACAGCACAGAAAAGAAAAGATGATACTGTTAGCTGATGGTCACATTCCTTCCCTTATTTAATTCAGAAACAAAACCACTTATATTCACTCATATAACTATAAAATAATTTCTGAGCACCTAGCATGTGGATGTATGTGGTGTGTCACAGCATTGAATGGATGTTAGCTGTGCAGGAATGATTTCAGGGCTGTTTCTATTTTGCCGAATAAATATATAATGAGCCATATGGGTTACTGTTTGTCTAATAGGAGAGTTTTCTATTAAAATGTCTTTGATTTGATCAGGATATAAAAGTTGCAAAACTAAAAAAGTCCTAAGAGTTACAAAACTAAAAAGTCTGACGTCAGTCAGTTTCACTATCTAGCACAGGATGTTTCCTGCAACTTTTTGAGACAAATTTTTGTTTACTTTTTGAGGCTTAGAAACCTTCAGTTATTGATTTACTTATGCAAAACAGAGATGCAAGAGTTTCCACTTGCATCTCATCCATGAAGATGAACCACCGAATATACTTTACCTATGAAGTCAACAAGAATCCATTCATCATCTTCTTTCTCACTAAATTCTGGTTCTTGGTTGGAGGAAGTATTGACTTCGCCCACAAACATTTTATTCAGCCTCTGGAACATTGTTAAGGCAAGATTGAGACTTTGGCTGGATGTCTTTAGAGCTGAGATTTCCAAACCCTGTCTTCAGTTAGCCTGATGGCACCGACAGGAGATTAAAGTGCACAGGGTGCTTATTCAACTTAGGTGAAAAGCAGGAAGAGTCATTATCCCTAGAATAAAGAAAAAGAGAGTTAGAAGAGCACATGCGCTAGCTATGTCTCAGCCTATATCCTGTAGCTGTTCCCTTTCTGCAAACACAAGAAATGCAAAAGAATGTTTTGTAAATAAAAGTACTCACAAAACATTATGAATCAGGTGTACTTAAATGTAACCTGTACATATCTTAAAATGTGAAATGAAAGGAAGTTGGTCCTTTTCCATATCTGCATGCTTATAATGATTTGAATAATGTGTTTCAAACTGCAATATCCTTTTTCTACAAGTAGATAAGCAAAAATTAGATTTTTTTTTTTAGTCGGAGTCTCACTCTGTCACCCAGGCTGGAGTGCAGTGGCATGCTCACAGTCACCACAGCCTCAACCTGCTGGGCTCAGGTGATCCTTCCGCCTCAGCCCTCCCAGTAGCTGGAACTACAGGCATGCACCACCACCCCCAGATACTTTTTTTTAAAAATTTATTTATTGTAGAGATGAGGTCTCACCAAGTTGCCCTGGCTGGTCTTAAACTCCTGGGCTCAGGCAATCCTCTTGCCTTGGCCTCCCAAAGTGCTGGGATTACAGGCTTGAGCCACTGCACCCGGCCTATAAACTAGATACTAAAGTTCTCACTAGCGGGGAGCAATGGCTCATGCCTGTAATCTCAGCACTTTGGGAGGCTGAGGTGGGAGGATTGCTTGAGCCCAGGAGTTCGAGACCTCATCTTAACAAAAAATAAGCCAAGCATGGTGGCATGCACCTGTAGTCTCAGCTACTCAGGAGGCTGAGGCAGAAGGATCCCCAGAGCCCAGGAGGTTGAGGCTGCGGTGAGCCATGATCATGCCACTGCACTCTAGCCTGGGCAACAGAGTGAGACTCTGAGTCTTCTAATAAGCCCAGCACCAGTGCCTGGTGCCCACCATGGTGTCAGCCCTCTTCATTCCTCCTGTTCTATCCTTCTTGTGCATGACTATAAACACATCTACTGGAATTTAAAATCTGTAAGCACAGATTACTTGGACCTTCTCAACAACTCCTACAGCCGGCACGGAGAAATTACACAGCAGAAAACTGAGGCTGGCGGCACCTAGAACTGGCAAGTCCCTTCCTGTGTGGGGCTCAGCAGGTGAGTGCTGCTAGCTGCCTGTCTCCAAGCCCGGCTCTGCCACTCAGTCACCACGGGAGTTAGGAAGTTACCGACTTCAGCTGGCAACCGTTCCTACCACAAGGAGTTCTGGTGAGTTCTAAGGGAGGACCTGCAGCCCTGCTTGATCTCATCCCAGAGTCCTAGATTTAGATATCCACCGCTGCCTTGTTACTTGATGGGCATATCAAACCAAACACATACCAAAAACAGCTTTTAATTTTTTCCCCATAAACTTAGTCGTACACACTGCCCCGAGTCCCCTTCTCAGTAAGCAGCAACAGCCACCAGCAGTTACTCAGGCTAAAACCTAGTAGTCACCCCCGCTCCTCTTGTCCCCTCCCCACTCCAGCCACTCATCTCAGCTACCGGCGAGTCTTGTCGACCCAGAAGCTGAGGCAGCTCAAATCTGCTTGCTTCCCTCCATCACACCCATCCTAGCTTAGGTCAACCTGTTGTCTTCCCGGGACATTGCCAAAACTACCTTCTAGACAATCTCCTTATCTTGTTTTGTTTCGTTTTTTTCCCCCAAGTTAGGGTCTCCTCTGTCACCGAGGTTGGAGTGCAGTGGTACAAGAATGGCTCATGGCAGCCTCGAACTCCGGGGCTCCAGTGATCCTCCTGCCTGAGCCTCCCAGAGAGCTGGGGCTATAGGCATGCGCCACCATGCCTGGCTAATTCATTTTTTTTTTTTTTTTTTTGATAAAGATGAGGTCGCACTGTGTGGCCCAATCTAGTCTCAAACTCCCAGGCTCAAGCAATTCCCCCACCTCAGCCTCCCAAGGTATTGGGATTACAGGTGTGAGCCACCACACCCAGCCTCTACTCTTGTTAATATGACAATGTGGGCAATGGACTTGGCAAGGTATACGGCCTAAGACCCTCGGTCCAGGTCGACTATTATTCCACACTTATTTACTGAGCCCCCATCATGCACCAGGTGTAATGGTGAGCACAGGGGAGACAGCCATGAACATGGCCCTCCTCAACTAGTGTAACAACCCAGTGAGATAGATGCCATGGAAGGAGCACTGGGTGGCCTCAGACTGCCTAGGTGGACTCCTGCAGCAAATGACTTTAATCCTGACTGGCTGAGAAGATCAGGGACAGAGGACAGGGGAGAAGGAACACTGCGGGAGCCCACAGATAACTGAGAACTTGGCACTACCAGTACCGCTCAAGGTCCAGATGGAGGGTCACGAGAGCAGGCTTGGAAGCTCCACAGGACCAGACCTCGCAGGGCCCTGTGAGTCAGAAAACAGGAAAGGAAAAGGCCAGAGACCCAGATTTCTGGTGTGACTAACTGAGGGGATGGTAGGACCATTTAGGGGAACAAGAGTAAACACTGCAGGAAGCATAGGTTGGCCATTTCAGACATGCTGGATTTGGAGAATATGCAAGATGGTGCAGATGGAGAGGTCCAGTAGGCAGCTGGACACAGAGCCCTGGAAATGAGAAGTGTGGTCTCAGCTGGGGTCACAGGTTTAGGAGTTGTTGACAAAAACGGGGTGATAAAACCTTAGGAGTGCCTGAATTCACCCAGGGCTGGTGAACTGCAGCTCACTAGTCAACTAGTCTTTTTATCACAGGCATCAGCCTTGAATACACAACTTCAGGCTCCTGACAGTTCACTTCCAAAACAATCCTCAGCCATAAAGTAGTCAGGATCTATAGCTGGTGAGACTCCTGGTTCAGCTTCTTGTGTGTAAGCTGGACTGTCACAATTGCTTGGCACACTACTACAAGAGGAAAACATTTCAAGTAAGTGACATTAGAACACTTCTGTGGTCACCATTCATCCTCTTCAGCCATTAATTATTAAAACTGGGTAAACAGGAAGTACCGCTTGCATAACCAGTCTTCCTGAAACCTTCTGGAAAGCAATATGGCCAAACCATGAAGGCTGGAGCTGTGGTATAAGAATTCAAATCCAGATTTATGCTCCATGGAAGAGGAATTAGGAGGAGAGGGGGCCATGCAGTTAAGTCTGCTTCACCTACTGTGGGGCAACAGTTATAGCCCCAAAGATGAGCTCATCACCAGGGCTGATGTAAAGAAAGGCTTTTGAGGACACAAGCTAGGAGGGAAAACAGATATTCTGAAAATATCTTCCCTATTTTTCTTCAATCATGGGAGCAGATATTGGCCCCAAGTACAACCCTGTGTCTGCTGAGTCAGTTGAGAGAATCATCCCAATTCTGCAGAGCACAATGCTGGACACTGGGTCTGTACCAGCTGAGCAGCTAGAGCCACTGGGACGGGTGTGGAGAACCCCACAGGGGAACCCTTTGTCCCCCACCTGTGATGCTGCGAGGGTAAGGGGCTGGGGCCCAGGCCCAGGCCAGAGGAGTGACAGCCACAAGGCAGAAAACATCGTTGGGGCCCCTGTGCTTAGGCAGCTGCTGGGTTCCCACGTGCAAATTGTCCCTTCTGGCTACAGCTCCAAACCCATGCAATGGTAAGCAGCTTCTGCCTGAAATTTACACAACTCTGCTACTTTATTTTTTTTTCAAGGTCTCACTCTGTCACCTAAACTAGAGTGCACCGCAGCCTTGAACCCTCCTGGGCTCAGAAGATGCTTCCTTCTCTGCCTCCTGAGTAGCCAGGACTACAGATGGACGCCACCACACCAGCTATTTTTTTTTTTTTTTTGGTAAAGACAAGGTCTGCCAATGTCGCTCAGGCTGGTCTCAGACTCCTGGGCTCAAACAATCCTTGGCCTCCCAAAGTGCTGGGATTACAGGTGTGAGCCACCACGCCCGGCCAAATCTGCTACTTTTGAAGGAGCAGCACAAGTCAATGCTCTTTTGGTTTCTCCAAGTCAGAGGTTATCTCCAGATGTCCCATGTCTCTGCAAGGACAATCAACCTGGGGGCAGGGGAGAGAGACGGAGTATCCAGAAGCCAGGTGAGGCTAGAGCTCATCCTTCATCTCACTGCTACTACTTACACAGCACACCTTCTGACACTCCCTGGGAAGGACACAGAATGGAGTCTGTGGGAGGGCTGGGAGGAGCACTAGCCCCGACATCATCAGGAGTTGTTCTGGCTCAGGCTCGACCACAGGTGGCCGAAATTAAACAACTCGCCTTCTGAGCCTCAGTTTCACTGTCAGAAAAATGAGGATCACCTCTTCAATCTCTTTCCCCACAAACTTCCAGCACGAAGAAGTGAGGTTGGTCTAACTATGCAAAGCAAGGTCCTTTGGCTCTGTGTTCTGCAGGTGTCACAAAGGACAGGGGGCTGTTGGAGAGAACCCATCCCCATAAGCTGAAACTGTCCAATGAGGCAGCCACCGGGCAAGTTAGGCAAATGAACACTTGAAAAGTGATTAGTGTGACTGAGAAACTAAATTTTTAATTTTATCTCATTTTAATCTATTTAAATGTAAAAGCTGATAACTGGTTTTTGGAAAATTTCCAAGTATGTATGGAACAAGTAGGATATGTGAATCTTTTTATGATATAGATCAAATATTTTGAATAAAAACTTTGTATCTGAATTGAGATGTGCCATATGTGTAAACTACACAGTGGAATGTATTTCAAAGAGTTAGTACCCCCAATGCAAAATACTTTATTAATAATTTTTATATTGATCGTATGTTGAAATAACAATGTGGATGTATTATGTTAAGTAAAATACACTAATAAGATCAATTTCACCTGTTTTTTTCCTTTTTTAATATGGTTATGGCTGGGCTCGGTGGCTCAGCCTGTAATCCCAGTGCTTTGGGAGGCCGAGGTGAGTGGACTGCCTGAGCCCGTGGGTTCCAGACCTGCCTGGGCAACTTGGCGAGACCTCATCTCTACAATAAATCAAAAATTAGCCATGTGTGGTAGCGCGTGCCTGTAGTTCCAGCTACTTGAAAGGCTGAGGCAGAAGGATCGCCAGAGCCCAGCAGGTCGAGAGTGGCCTGGGAGCGGCCACTGCCCTTCAGTCTGAGTGACAGAGTGAGACTCCAACTCAAAAAAAAAAAATATGGTTACTAGAAAATTCAAACTTACATGTGCCTCCAATTATATATGTCTGTTGGACAGGGCTGTTCTAGAAAAATCTCCCTAAAATCTTTTTTTTTTTTCATTTGAGTCAGAGTCTTACTCTGTCACCGAGGCTGGAGTGCAGTGGCACACTTATGTCCACCACAGCCTCAACTTGCTGGGCTCAGGGGATCCTTCCACACAGCCTTCCAAGTAGCTGGAACCACAGGCGTGTACCACTATGCCCAAATAATTGTTTTAATTTATTGTAGAGGTGAGGGCTCACCAAGTTGCCCAGGCTGGTCTTGAACCTGTGGGCTCAGGCAATCCTCTTGCCTCTGCCTCCTAAAGTGCTGGGATTACAAGGGGGGGCCAGCACGCCCAGCTATCTCCCTAAAATCTTAAAGGCCTGTCCTCCTACCGATAACCTAGGATGACCCAGAGATCGTCCCTGTGCAGTCATGGCTACCGTTGACCTTGGCTCCTGTCCTGGGATGGAGGCTCTCAAGACAGGGCTGGTTCTATGTGGGGGTAAAAGTTAAGCAGAGCCTTAGACTTCTCTTCTCCCCTCATGGTCACTGACTTAATATTCACAACTCTAAGGCAGTAAAATGGAAATTCCAGAGAAAGCATGTGTCCCAAGAGGACAAATTTACAAATACAGCTCTGGGATTTAACGCAGAAGCAAAGAAGCTTAGGTTTCTCAGAGGCACCTGCAACCCTCACCAGCCTCAACCCAGCAGTCTCCCCATGAGAAAAGAAACAAAGTGTCTGGTACAAGCATTTCAAGAAGGCAGCTTTGTCCTTGTTCTGCTTGGCTCACAGTACCTCCACCCTCACCTTCAAAAATAAATTACATCTTTTTCATTGCAAAATGAACAAATTCACATTTTTTTTTGAGTCAGAGTCTTACTCTGTCGCCCAGGCTGGAGTGCAGGCGATCCTTCCACTTCAGCCTTCCAAGTAGCTGGAACTACAGGCACATGCTACCATACCCAGTTTATTCTTTGATTTATTGTAGAGACGAGGTCTCACCAAGTCACCCAGGCTGGTCTCGAACCCCTGAGCTCAGACAATTCTCTCGCCTCGGACTCCCAAAGTGCTGGGATTACTTGCTTGAGCCACAGCACCTGGTCCCAAATCCACATTTGAAAAAAATTTAGAAAATAAGTATTAATCCATTGCCTTGTTGCAATCATTGTTAGCACATTGGTGTATTTTCTTCTCATTTTTTCTTTTACACATAGGTTTATTTTGATCATAGATGTAGTTTATAAATGTACAATTTTGTATCGCTTTGTTGCTTAACATTTCATCATCAATGTTTTTCTTTTTTTTGTCTTTTTTTTTTTTTGAGTTGGAGTCTCACTCTGTCACTCAGGCTGGAGTAGTGGCACATTCACAGCCACCCCTGCGTGAACTTGCTGAGCTCCAGCAATCCTTCTGCCTCAGCCTTCCAAGTAGCTGGAACTACAGGCGCGCGCTACCACGCCTGGCTAATTTTTGATTTAGTGTAGAGACAAGGTCTCGCCAAGTTGCCCGGGCTGATCTCGAACCCGCAGGCTCAGGCAATCCACTCGCCTTGGCCTACCAAAGTGCTGGTATTACAGGTTGAGCTACCAAGCCTGGCCAATGTTTTTCATACTATTACATGAGTAGAGATGCTTTGTGGGCAGAGAAAGGTGACTGAGTTTTATACTCATGGGAAAGAACATTCTAGTTTGAGAACTTAGAAAAGGAGTTGCTATTCTGGAAGATCTTGTTAGTGTAATTTATTTTCTCACCTTGAAGACAGGTAGCCCACCCAGAGGCAGCATGTCGTAGTACCCAAAGGCTGCAGCCAACCTGCTCTGGTGGAAATCTTGGCTCTGCTACTTGCAACCTGTGTGAATTCAGGCTATTGAGTAACATCTTGGTGCCTGTTTTCCCATTCTTAACATGGGAATAGCAGTTGATAATACCTACTTCATAGTGCCGACTGAGGATTAAAAGTATATATCACTTAAAATAGCAGGCACTCCGTAGATAATAAGTTCATTCCAAGCCAGTTGTGAGACTGTGAGCAAGTCATTTATCATCGCTGGGTCTTATCTGTCAAATGTCTACATAATAATTAGAGCTGCAATTTACTGAATGCTCACTGTTTGTGACGCAGCCTTGAGGACTTATTTATCCCATTTTACTGATGAAAAACGGAGGCTCAGATATTAAGTATCTTGCTTAAAAGTGCCAGAGCCGGTCCGGGTGGAGCCCATATGGGAACGTGAGTTCATCTGACTCCAATTCTCTTCATCTCTCAGGCTCCCAACTCTGGTTCTACAAACTTCAGAAAAAAGTGCTTTTCAGTTGGTTTTGGCTGCCAGTAGGCGGCTCCAAAAAACATTTTTAAAGTTAAAAAAACCCCCACAACTTTGATGATCTAACTTCTAAATATGTGTACAGTTGTGGCTTCTTGACGGTTTCAGAATATCAGGCGCCTAAACTAACAGCTTCATTGAAAAGCAGCCTCAAAGTTATCCTTCTCTTTATATCCCATCTCGTACTAAAAAAAGAAATATGCTGATTCAAGTAACTGAAAATTCATTTGCAACTGTGGAAAAACCAAGCCAAGAAAGTTGTCTATGCTTCTTTGGCTTTTACCTTCTCTATTCAACTAGTTTACAGGGGAGGTTATCCCCCAGGGACATACCACTGCCCACCCTGCAGGCTGAATGACAGTGGACAAAGACAGCAGTAAGTGGTGATTCATAGCCTGGTAACAGTGAATTTTGAAAACAAGGCCCCATTCCCAAGAGACGTCAGAGGGAGCAATCAAAGAAAAGAACAAAAGATAGGATGAGAAAAAAAAGAGACCTTGGTCATAGAAATTAGTAAGGTCCTGGTTCTAGGCAGGGGCCTTTTGAAAATTATACTGCCAGTTTAGAATTACAGTGATTTTCACTTAAAATCAAAAGCTTCCCAGTGCTTTCCACATCTGCAAATGAAAAATGTATTCCAATGACCAAGCTAGTGATTTCAGGATCTTGGGGCACTCACTCATTATGACCTCTGTTCAGTGATCCCAAGGGTCACAATTTTTTCCCCTTTTCCCAAGCTACTTTGCATTCAGAAAAGGCTTTTTTTTTTTTTTTTTTTTTGGGAGTTGGAGTCTTACTCTTACCCAGGCTGGAGTGCAGTGGCACGCTCACGGCCACCACTGTCTTGACCTGCTGGACTCAGGCGATCCTTCCGCCTTAGCCTTCCAAGTAGCTGGAACTACAGGTGCGTGCCTCCACGCTCAGCTAATTTTTTAATTTTTGTAGAGACAGGGTCTTGCTATGTTGCCCAGGCTGGTCTCGAACT